>BDDC01000506.1:14844-57552 GCA_001662425.1 Chlamydomonas sphaeroides
TGCACTTTACACGCCACCGCCCACCTAACACCCTTCATACCTGCGAGGTGCGGCACTCGTTGATTAGGACTACGTGCCGCGCATACCGCTCGCGCAGCAGCCGAACGAACTCCTTCCGAGGCGGCTGGCCCTGGCGGCTGATCGCCGGGTTCCACCCGGCACTGCCGCATCCCCAGCCCACCACCACCTCGTCCTTGGGGTGATTGCAAGGGCTTCGCCCCGTTTCCTACGGAAAGGGGCAAGCCAAACGTCGCGTCAGCAGTTCGCCTCCTCGCCCATCGTGCTGACAAAAGTAGCACCATCTGGAATGGGGCATGCGGCGTAGTACCACCCCGTCCAGGGTGCGCGGGGGGGAACTCCCGGGCACGCGTGCCCGGGCCGGAGCAGATTCCCCCTCCCCCCTGACCCCGTCCTTCGTTTGGGGCTGCCGGCCGCCCCATCCACATAAGCACCACCGAGGAGGTTCCGGCACGGTGCACCGCCACCATGCCAGCACCACGCGCCGCATAAACGTCCTGAGGTGCGCGCGCAGGCGCGTATCGATGCCCCGCTGGCCACTGGCCAGGCCTCCTGCCGCCGATGCGGGCACCAGGCGTAGGTCGAGGCCAGTAGGGATCACGGAACAACGAACAAGCGCTGTCCTGCCCAGCAGTGTGGCATGGCATGCTCTCGAGGGCAGGGCCTTCGTCCCCAGAGGTACCCACCAATGATATTCACGCTGGTTCATGGACCAGCTATACGTCGTCTGTTGCCGATGCCGTGCCATGGCACCCCCAAAACACGTCCGCCCTCCCCTCCTGCCACCGCTCTTGCTGCCCTTTCACACCTACAAAAGGCGCGCGATGTCAACGCATTACTCAACGTCCGCTACGCGACCGTCTGCCTGCTCACGGGCTAGCAAAAATACGAAAAACGCGAACGAAGGCAGCACGGCATCCGGCACCAGAGTGCCAAGACCACCGGCCCCTAGCGTACTGTGTTACCCGTGCGTAGTCGTCTTGCGCTCCGCGATGCCAGCAGCAGGAGGCCAGCAGTACCTCCAGGATTGTAACGTTGACGAGATGCAGCAGTGCCAGCAGCGCGTTGAGCAGCGCGCACCGGCCTCGGCTCACGCCGAGCACTGTAGAAGGCCGCCTGCCCCGAGGCGCCCGCCGCGCCGTGCGCCGGGCGGCGGCGGCGACGGGGGCAGCGGCGCAGGGCCGGGGCCAGGGCCCGCCAGGCGATGGCGGCCGTCGCGGCCGCGGCAAGCGCGGCCGCCCCAGCCCTTACAGCGGGGGCCGGGCCGCTGGCAGCGCCGCCGCCGCTCCCACTCCGTCCCGGGCCGGGGCCGAGCGGCCGCGGCCGCGGCGGCCGCGGCCGCGGCAAGCGGCCGAGCTCGGCCGCAGCTCGCAGCGCCAATCCGAAAGCGTAGCGATGTGTGGAGCTGAATTGGCAGTGAGGGCGGACCCCGCCTCCTGGCCGTGCTTGGCTGGCTGGGCGGCGGCTATTGTGGTACCGGCCTTGCGCTGTTGCTGGCGATATGCCGGGGCGGGGCCCAGGGAGGGCCAGGGTGCCAGCCATTTCTTTGATGCAAGCGTGCCGCGGCCATGTACGGGTGAAGGGACCAGGGCTCGCGTCCCAACCGAGTGCCGGGTGTGCGATGAGCCGGGTTTGGAGCGCCCCCATGCAGTAATGATCTACGTCTGTCTGTCTAAAGTCGCCCAACTTACTTCCTAGGCCCAACCGGCACAACCTAAAGATAGTAGCAACTGTCAGCCCCCGTCAAACGAGCCGCCGCCGCTCCCACTCCCGGGCCGGGGCCAAGCGGCCGCGGCCGCGGCAAGCGGCCGAGCTCGGCCTCGGCTGACGGCGCCAAGCTTGTCATGCTGGTTCAAGGTTCCGGGTGGGACCTCTGTGTCAACCGGCCATGCGTGAAAGTGAAAGGCGCCCATTTGCAGCAGTCAGGAAACGTTACAACCCGCCCTGCGTACCCCAAGGCGCGCAGACAAGGCATATGCCCCAGCCGAGCAGCTGCACGACGACCCCCCCATGCTTCTCGACTGAGCCCGACCCGGATCAGGTGAGCGTCTTATCACACCCCGTGCCCTACATTATCGAACCTTCCCGCACCCCGTGGCTTGGGGCCTACTTCGGGCCGAGCACTTAGGCAGCCGTCTGCTCCGGGGTCTTAGCGACGGCGGTCTCCGAGTTCTTGTCCGACGCCTCCTTGGCGTCGTTAGCCGTGCCCGCGAAGCCGACAGCGATGACTAGAATGAAGTTTGCAACACACGTGAAGACCTGGCGCGAGGCGGAGGGGGCATGCACAACAGGGGGATCGGGTCGGATTCAGGGATACCGTGGGCGTGTCCAACGTAGCGATGCAGCAGGTTCAAGAGGAACCCCTTCGCCCCACGACACACTGCCTCCTCTCCTCACCATGCCAGCGGCCTGCGGTGGGTATTGGGCAAGAACAAGGGGGCAACAAATGAGCGTCCCATGCAGCTGCAACCGCCTTTGCCCGCCAGTGTCAAGCTCATTCATTGCGGCCGCCCTGCTGGCCTCACCTCGGCCCGGAAGTACTTGATCGCATCCTCGCTAGAGGCGCCCGGCAGGTAAAGAACAGATGTCCGCGGGTTGTCGTCCATATCGTTCTGCGCAGCCAGGTGCAGCGCACAGGGTGAGTCGGGGCTGGCCCAGGATGCGGTGGTAAGCGCGTGCCCTCAACCCCACACCCGGCGCTCCCTGTGCCCCCACAGCCGCCCGACCCACAATGGCCACGATGCGATCCGTCGCACGCACTGCGGGCAGTGGTAGTAAATCAAGGGAAAGGGACGGGCGTGTGTCTAGCACGAATCCCGAAACGGCACGTCCAGGCAGGACCTCCCTAGCCATGCGAGCGTAGTCGCTTACTGATGATGAGCGTAGTGTTTACAGCGAGCCACATAGCCAGCATCCTGCGCAGGGGCACACCATAAGGCACAGTGATGCTGTGTACGAGGTACGCCGCAGAGCCACCTTATCGGGCTGACGCAAATGGCTGTGGAGGTGCGGCGCAGCAACTGTTTGCACATCAGCCCCCCATCTTACGAGTGCGTCCTGTCCAGCTTGCGGATTACGCAGAAGATGAGGATGCACACCAGGATCTGGCAGGCCAGGGCAAAGGTGTTCGGTTGGCTCGAGTACGTCATCGGAGTACGTACTACTGCTCCTTATCACCGCACGATGGCAACAACCGTCGGATATGGGTAACGTTGGAGCTGATAGTCAGGGCAGCACCACGTCTTATCCACAAGAAGATCAGAACCTTCCCCCATCCCAGCGTGTGCCATGGGCTAGGGCTAGGCCACGCGAGGCCAGACCGCACGCGTCCAGCATTTACACTACTTTCCGAACTCCCAAGGCCATCCCTCCACGCATGGTCCGAGCCCAGGACTCACGAAGAACTGGTTGCTCACAGTGTACCATTCAAGCTGATGGGGGCGACAGGGGGGAAGGCAACGTGTCTCGAAGTATGTTGGCCAGACGCGTGACGCACCCCCATATTCACTTACTGCCTACCATAATAGTCGATTGCTTGGTAACCTTGTCATACCATCCAGCATCCAACACATCGGTGATTTTAGCGAGGCCGCCCTGCGCGGGGTGCGTGGGCGCTCGGCGGGTCAGTAGGGTGACTTCGCGCAGGCCGCGGGTGCGGGTCGGGTTCGTGGTACCCTGGTGGGTCAACAGAATGGTTCCGCTGGTGTTGCTGAACGTAAGCAGAGAGCGAGCGGCGCGTAAACAAGCGGCGCTGCGCCGACGGGGACGAGCGCTGAAACGGACGAGAAGCATGTAGGGGTCCACACTCGCAAACGGGGCACCGCACGCCATGTCGATTAACTATATTTCCTATCGCATTGTAAGCAAGCTAACGCGGCCCCGATACATTGCGGCTAGGTGTAACGCAGAACAATGTCGCCAGCTGTCGCCAGTGGCCCTTACAAGGAAGATGACCCAGGGCGCAAATGCCACGACGGTGAGGATAGCAGTGGCGATAGTCCAGCCTTTCTCGCCCATGGTGGAGGGAACACCGGCACCACTGGAGATGGAAGCAGCTGCGCTGAGTCTAGAAATGGGGTTGGACGTGTTCTTGCGTAAGCGTAATTGGGCGTGTATAAATTATGGTTATGCGACTTGCCGCCACTTCTAATCCAGACTCAAGACTGTGCCGACTGACGTACTTCCGCCTTCCGATTGAGCCCTTAGTAGCCGGGCGCGCACCTCTAGGGGCATACATTCTTGACTGCATCTAAATTATCACACACCTCTCACTAGAAACATTCACAAGGAGTTCTCGCGGCGTTTCCAGACTCGAAAATGGGCCGGGCTATCGGTATGGCCACCGCCGGCTTGGCGCTACTCGGCATCGCCCCGTGGGCCGTCTTTCTGGCGAGTGGGGTGTTTCGGGGCGCTGCGTTACCGTGCAGTTGGTCAATGCCGTGTTGACAGCTCGCTAGTGGGCAAGAGCGTGCGCTCGCTCGTCACGCGAACACTTTTAGGGAAGTAGCCAACCAGCAGCCAGGTCCTGGCTTTCGGCGTGGCGCGGCCTGCGGCATGCACAGTTTCGTGGCCAAGTGTGAGGCGCTGATACGCGCAAGACGGCTTACTCCGCGTATCTTGCGAAAGGCCCAAGTTGTGGCACCCGTTTTCGTTTCGGGCATATGGGGTTCGAAGCCCGTCGTCCTCCCCTGCCATCGTCTTCCCGCGCCTCCTGCAGGGCGGCCTTGCGAAGCTCACGGACGTGCTGGTCGACCTGGACTTCTCTGAGGCAGCTAAGCAGTACACCCTAATGGTGAGCGAGGGGCAGTGGCGCATGTGGTGCAGCGTGCGGCGTATGTGGCCTTCAAAGAACAACCAGCGTGTCGTAGTCGGGGTAGGGTACCTGCATGGCGCATGTGGCCGAAACCAATCACAGCCCCGCGCCCTCCACCCCGCAGCTTGAGTGGTATATCCTTTCGGCTGAGTTTGTGCTCTTGATTTTCGTCATGATCGCCGGCTTGGCCAACGGCCTGCGCCGCTGCCACTCCCTGCTCGGTGGGTCTTTTTGGCTTGTGGGCGGCGTGACCAGCCCTCTACTGTGTGGGCGTAACCTGCTTTCTGGCCAGTGGGCTAACCAGGGCGGCGTACATGCAGGTATGATGCTCGCTGTGAACACTGCGCTGCTCATCTACCGCGCCACCGTCCGCCTGGTCGAGATCAACCGCATCAGCGGCGGCTGGACCCCAACCGCCGCTCTGGGCGTCAATGTTTCTGGCGTATCAGACCCGCTGCCGTTCCTTCGCGCGCTGGTGAGCCCCGGTCGCTGCCGCTACGGAGGAGGGGTGTTACCAGGGCTGGGCTGCAAGGGAAAGGCTGCAACGAAGGGCGCTGCAACGGAGGTTTCAGCAACGGGACCGGGCTGCAACGGAGGGGCGCAGCAACACACCGCTCGGCCTATGTGCCCCTTGCCCGCCCCCCCCGCCCCGCTCGACCCCTGTCGCGCCCCCAGGTTGCCGGCATCATCTCGTGCGCTGGCTGGAACTTCCTCCTGAGCATCCTGACCAGCTTTGGCGGCACTGAGCCGGTGACCAAGAACAGCGCCACGCGCGCTGAGGCCTCTTGAGGTGCCGACGTCCGCGTGCGGTCATGTGTCTCGTTGGTGCTAGTGAAGTGGTGCTGTCGAACGGTTTGGCGCACTCTGGTCGGCTGCCTGGTGGCGCGCTGGCGTTGGGACGCTAGGGCAGGCGCTGAGGCGCGGGAAGTGGGGAATGGCACACACACGTGACGCATTATGGTGTACAGCTGAGTTCCGGCGCGCGCAAGGCCCATCCGGTTGCTGCAGGCCCATCCGGTTGCTGCAAGGCCCATACGTGATGGTTACCACGGCGTTGGCACCAGGAGCACGGCGCGCGGTTGCGAAGCGGTTCTGCCGTTAGCCGCGGCGGCATGGGCTGAGGGCGCCGCTGATGTTCCTGTTTTTAAGTCTGCAAGTTCTGTTCTGGTGTAAGTGTTTGTGTAAGGCAAGGCCTGTTCAAGACCACGGGTCACCTGCATCTCTTTGGTGGAACAATAGCCATTGCCGCCTGCCTTCACCCGCAGGCCCCCCCAGCCCCTAGCCCCGCGCGCTAGCCACTTCGTCGCAGCCCCCACTTTCACGCGAGCCACATAAATCCCGGCCGTCGCCGCACCCCCGCCGCCTCCCCAGCCTGCGCGTTGTCCGCCTGCGGCTCCACATCGCCGCGGGGAGCCCCATCCGCCTCCTCCTCCTTGCCGCCGTTCTGCGCCTCCTCTCCCGCCTCCGATTCCTCTCCGGACTCACCGCCTTCGTCCCCGAAGACAGCGGCCGCCCCGGACTGAGACTGGGAGCCCCCATCCGGCCCCGCCGCGCCCTCCCCGACACCGCCTATGCACACAGCCTCGCCCTCCTCGTCCTCGCCGCCCTCGGCCGCCTCGACAGGGGCTGCCGGCGACAGTGACGAACTCCGCGAGGGCCTTGACGCCTCGCTGGCCGCCTTGCCGCCGTTGGGCGAGTAGGCGCTGCTGCCGCTCCAGCCGGGCAAGTCACCCTTGTCGCCGACGCCGCGCTCCGCCTCCTCTCTTGCAGCGGCGGCCGCCCTCCCCGCGCCGCCGCCGTAACGCTGCTGCCCCGGGTACGACCCAGCGCTCAGGTCGTCACCCTCGTCGTCCTCCTCCTCGCTGCCGAAGCGGCCGCCGCCGGCCTGCGCCGCCGCCTGCTCGCCGCCGCCGCCGCCGCCGCCGCCACGGAACAGCTCCGCATGCGCCAGGCTGTACGAGATCGCCTCCTCCATGCCGCCCGCGCCTTCGGCGCCGTCTCCGTAGCCGAAGTCGGGCATCAGCCGCGCCAGGCCGCGCCGGGAGCCCTTGTGCCGCACGGGCGCACCGATGGGCAGCGGCGCCGCGTCCTTGCCGCCCTTGCCGCGGTGCGCCTTGGCTGCGTCCTCTGCATCCGCCGCCGCCAGCCAGCGGCGCAGCACGAGCCCCAGCACGCAGAGCGCCAGCGCGCCGCTGCAGCCGCCCGCCGCGGCCGCCAGCCCCGCCAGGCCCAGCACCACGCTCAGCGCCAGGCCGGGCCTCAGCCAGAACAGCGTCGACTGCAGCAGGCCTGGGGTAGCACGGGGTGGGCCATGGGAGCGGCAAGGGAAAGGCGTCGGGGGTCGGGGATGTGTGTGCTGCCGTCGGTGGAGCATTCGCCGCGGCGTTGCGAGCAGGGTGACGCGCGTCCAGGGCAGCGTACCCCGCAGGGCGGTGTCCAAAGTACTTTGTACAGTCTAGCACTTCGGTTGACACTGCCGTCTAGACCCTGTCCCCACTCCCGACACTCTCCCTGCAGCCGGCTGCCTCACCCATGCGCAGGCGGACGTGAACCTCGGCCTTGTGCACCGGCGGCGGAGGTAGGCCGCCGCGCGAGGCGTTGCGGCTGGCCAGCCTGGCGCGAAAGGCCGCCACGGGCGCCGCGTCCGTCTCCTCGAACTCGTCAAACAGCGGCAGCCGCACTCGCACCCAGTCGCCGTGCGCCCAGCCGATCACGTGCAGCGGCATCAGCAGCAGGTGCCTGCCGGCATGGTTGCACAGCCGACCAGGCGGAAGGGCACTCCTTATATGCAGTGCCAAAGCGTGCAGGTGAGCCTAAGCGGCCGTGCCTGAACGCCTGCCGGTGGGTCCGGTGCCCTGCGACACCAGCATGCCGCAGCAGCAAGCATGCGTGCCCGCGAACAACCCCCGCCCTACAGGCCCCGACGCACTTGGCAAGGCGGAAGACATAGGGCTGCACGGTATTGATGTGGGTCCGCACGGAGCGGGCGGCCACGTAGGTAGAGTTGGACAGCAGCTCGCCCGTCAGCTACCGGGGGGCCGCAGCCCAGGGGTGAAAGGTGGAGGGGTGGCGGGCATCAGGCAGCGGAGCGCAGGGGTCGGCAGACGGCCTGTGTGGCCGATGATCCGCACAGGGGCCGCACAAGCACAGCGGCACGTGGCAGCGACAGGCTGCAATGCGGCCCGCGATGCTGCCATTGCGCCTTATGGGGTGGGGCCGCGCCCACCTGGAACAGGTCGGTGTGGTCCCAGGGGATGTCAATGACCACGTGCACAGCCACCTGGCCGGAGGAGAGGCAGGTGGGTACGGAGCAAGGGAGCTGGGTGCAACAAAGCACAAGGCGCGCAGCGAAATCATGCTGGCCGCCCATGCCTGCTGGCTCGAGCCACTCCGTCGTGGCACCGCTTGCGGGGGGCCTGCAAATGCCTGCCTCGGCCCCGACCCACATGCCCGCCGAAGCTCAGGGCCCACCTGAGCGCCCGACGGCAGGAAGCGGCTCTTAGGCAAAACCGCTGCCGCGGCGGCCGTGCCTGGCAGCGTGCCCTTTGCTCCCGTCAGCGGCCGCTCCGACAGGTTGGGGTTAAGCGGGGCCACCGCGACGGCCGTATAGCCCGTGTAATCAAAATGCAGCGGGCGGACGTAGTGGTGGGAGGCGGGGGCGTAGCGGCTGCGAGGGGGAAGCGGAACGGAAGCGGATCAGGATGAGGTGGCGGGAGGGCGGGGACAACCGTCGTGGGAGTCATCCGTGCTGGCCGTGCCGTGGGTGGGCCCTTCGCCGCGCCGGCGCCACGTTGCCGCGCAGCTTCCCTCGCGCTCCTAGAGACGCGAATCCACCGAAGAGACGCCGCCATTGCCGAGGGGCTCACCGCGTGACGAAGAGGAAGGCCAGCAAAAGCCAGCCGATGGCTCCGACGCAGCCCGACAGCACTGCGCCGCACGTCGCCGCGGCCGGCGCGAGGCCGCTAAAGCGGCGGACGAGCTGCATCATGCCAGCTGTCGGGCGGCGTGCCCAGCGCCGGGCGCTGCGACCCAACCGAGCGATGCGATGGCCGGTTGCCCTCCACGTCCGAGCTGGACAAGGCGCCGGCAGCTGCCAAACCAGCTGCACCAAGACGTGTTACAGCAGCTTCTTGAGCCTTGGAACGCGTTGCCGAGGTCGCGAGCGTGTCAACGCATATGGTCTGACGCAATAAGGGTGCCTTGCTATCTGCAGTGATTGTATTCCAGGTATGTGATGTAGCCTTGCTGTATTCTGCGCGCTTATGAATGGTGTAGTTTTTGCCGGGAGTGAATGACATTGCCGCGAACCACGCGCAGCGTATGGGAGCTCCCAACGGCCATCCCCCCCGTCCCCGCCCGCCCGGCCCCCAAAGAAGAACGCTCCATTCGTCGCAGCCGAGATGGTGCACGCGCGACGACCTTCACGCTTGGGCGATAGCTGCAGGCAGGCATTTCGACGAACCTGGCACTCTCTCCTGCTGGCACTCGTAGGCAGCGCAAGCCCGCTCCCCCGATGCCTCCCTGCCCCGCCCCCACATCGGTCCACTCCCGGTACAGCATGCTTTGGCGCACGTGGGCTCTGCAGCAGGGCAGGGATGACAGAAGGGTGTTGTACACGACACAAACCCCACGACTTCCCCGGCACGCGGCAGCCAGCACGTCGACCGTAACAACCGAGTGCACTCGTAACCTCGCACCGATTAAACAAAACAAGGCCAAAGCACACTCCTAGAACACGACTCTCTGTTCGGAGCTGACGCAATAGCCTTCTTCGACAGCGATTGACAAATAATTTGACCAGGCGCGATGTTCGGCTTTTGCCGAGGTCGAAAGGATGTGGCGGTGGTGAATTCAACTAGCGCGCGTCAGCAGTCCGGCGGGTCGTCGTCCGCGAGCCCCGCGCCCCCACCGGCGCCTGCTGCTGCAACACCGCCTGTAGCAGCAACAACGAGCAGCAGCATGACACCACAAGAAGCTGGGGAGCTATTTGACATGCGGAGAAGAGGGTCGCTGCCCGCGGGCAGGTGCATGTATGTGCAGTCCGGCGATACGAGCGACTTTGACGGTGAGGAACACCTCTATCTATCCCCGGGGAGCTTCTAAGCGTCAGCGCCAGCTCGGCAGCCGACTCGCTCCGCCCATCCATCCTGTTCCCACCCAACGGTCTTGGCCATGCCTTGCCCACGCCAGGGTACCTAATTGCCGCCGCGGGACACGTGGTGCAGCAGCAGACGCCGGATTTCGACTACGTCATAGCGGTGAGCTCCGAGCAGGGGCCCTTGAGGAGGGAGGCGCGCCCCGCCACCCCGCTACGCCCCGTCCGGGGCCACGCTGAACCCCCAGCCGTTCCATCCCTGCAGCCACAGCCGCGCCCTATCCTCTACTGGGAGCGCCCTGGGATTAATTGCCCCGGCGCTACCGCCTGGCTGCGCGCTGCAGGTGCCCGAGCGCCGCGCCTGGCGCGACCGGGAAGAGCCCGACACCATGCGCCACGACCCCAGCTACAGCGAGGAGGTGCTGGCCACCAGCGGGGCCATGCTGCGGCAGCTGTGCCCCGACGCCCTCATAGTCAGGTGCGGTGCGGCGGACCATTGACGGGGCCCCCGCTCGGGGCTGCTGGCCTCGCCCTGCGGCACTCGCCGTGGCGCACAGGTCGCCACTGGCGCGCACGTGGCAACGCCGCAGCTGCTGACCGGCAGCTGCCCCACGCCTGGCCGCACAGGGGCGCGCTAAATGCCCGCAACATCATTCCCTGGAAGATGATGTTCAACGAGCCCGAGAAGTACGGCCCGCTGGTCGCGCAGCTGCCGCCGGGTGCGTGCCGGCGTGGAGGGGCTGGCATGGTGCCGCGCGGAGGGGCTGCCAGGGGATCGCCACGTCAGGGGCCAACGGCACTCTCCAGGACGCGTGCGCAGGCGCCCGCTAGCCCCTGCTCGAACCTGCCTCCCGCCGCGTGCCCCCTCCCGGCCCTCCCCAGTCGACGTGCGGTGGTCGTCGCTGCAGGACATGGTCGACCGCATCTTAAGCCCCCAGGTGCGGCCACTGGCGACAGGCCGAGGCGCACCATGCCGCGCTGCCCCGGCCGCCCGCAGCGCTGCCCCGGCCGCCCGGACCCACCGACCCTCCGCCCCGGTCCCTCCCGCCCCGCCCCGTCCCGCCGCAGCTGACGTCCGTGGTGCTGGACATGAACGGCTCCATGGGCTACCTGGAGCACCTGGTGGCCATGCTGGGGCCGCAGGGCGAGCAGGTGCGGGCAGGCGGGCACAGCGCAGGCGGGCAGGCGGGCAAGGGGAGGGCTTGCAATGGCGCACGGCAGCGCCAAAAGCAGCTGGAGCTACGGCTCCAGGGGGCGCATGATGAGCGCATGCACTCCTCGTCAGGCTCACCACGTCGCCGTCCTCGGCCCGGGGCCCGCAGGTGCTGGGCGCCAAGATGAAGGCCTCGGGGCTGCCCGTGGTGGTCATGGCGGGCATCACCGCGGAGGTGGCCGCGCAGACGCTGCCGCTGCCGGGCCGGTGAGCCGCACCCCGGCCCCTCCTCCCCAGCACGCGGGTCTCCCGCTGCTTCCGCGGCGAGCCCGCCACCCATGCATCCCCGCGCTCTGCACTGCGCTGAGCCATGTGCTGTGTGCTGCTCCTGGGCGCCGGCCCGCAGCGACCCCCGCGCCACCAAGAACGCCATCTACTACCCCGCCGCTGTGCGCGTGCTGCTGCGTCTGGCGGCCGACCACGGCGTGCCGCTGCTGTTTGTGACCAACAACGTATGCAACAAGCTGCTCAAGTTCCAGGACGCGGCAGAGGTGGCGGACAAGATGGGGCTGCAGGGGCTGATGCGGCAGATCGGGGACACCTGGTTCAGCCTGCCCTACTTGGCGGGTGCGTGGCAGGGAGCGGGAGGAGGGCGGCCAGAGGCGCAGAGAGGGAGGGTGCACAGGGCCACGGAGGGCCGGCGGGGAGTGCTCAGCCTGGCTGTGGTGGCCTCGAAGGCCTGAGCCCAACGCGCTCCCCGAAACCCTCCCCCCTGGCAGGCAAGTGCGTGCCCTTCGACTGGGTGGCCTTTGCGGCGATGCTGCTGTACGGCAGGCCGCAGGCGGAGCTCATGACGGTAGCCAGCCAGGAGCTGTGGGTGGGCAAGGAGGACCCCTCGGTGCTGGTGCTGCGGGACACACGTGAGCGGGGCCGGACAGGGCCAGGGCCAGGGCCGGACATGGGAGCATGGGGAGGCAGGGGTGGGAGGGCTCATCGCGGGCGAGAGGCTGGTGCCCATCGGCCTCGTGCCTCGTGCCGCCCGCCCCTCATGCACGGATGCTCAGGCCCTGGCTGCGGGGCCCAGTCCCCGACGTCAGCCGCCCAGCCCGCGCACTCGGCTCATCCTTCCCGTCCCCGTGGGCGCCCTTCCCGCCGCGCGCAGGCGAGCCCGACAGCGACGTCACGGCCGCCAACCTGGCCAACACGGAGCGGTGGGGCAGCGTGGAGTGCGTCATGGACATCCAGGTGGGCGCCATGCTGGCGCTAGCCAAGCACGCATGCAGCAAAGCGGCGGCATGAGCGGGGGGGAAACAGCGTGCTGGGTTGTGCGGGGCTGCGGGGGGAAGGCATGGCACGGTATGGCTTGGAGCAGGGGGCGGGGGCTCGTTGCACAGGGTGTGGGCGTGAGGGCGGACAACGCATGGCACGCGCGGGACGGGAGCTCGGCGTGCGGCGCGCAGTGTGGCAGCCGTGCGGCGGCCGGTGCTTGACTGACTGCATACGGACCTGGTGCGGCCTGCTCTGTGCACGGTGTGGGAGCACTGGCAATAACTGCGCGGGCACTGGACAGAGGGCATTGCTCGCTCGGCGCATTTACACTGGATGCGCGGTCGACCAACCTATTATTATAAAGTATTATCGCTCGGCGCGAGTCCAGCACAGCAGACAGCACCCCACACGGCCCTCGAGCACGACCTGCGGGCCTCCCCTGGCGCCATCGCCTCCCCAGCCCCTGGACACCGTGAGCCACGTTGCCACAAGACCACCTACCACATCGCACGTATACGTCTGATCACAATGAATGAAGAGCGATGCACTAAGGCATAAACTGTCGCCCCGAAGGCGCAGCAGCGCAGCTCACCACGCCATCCGCAGCATCACATGAATTGCAGCCGCTTCGATTCACGCCAGGCAGTGCAGCGCCCCTCCCCTCCGCTGGCAGGCCGGCCGCCACGCCACGCCACGCAGTCCCCACCAGCGCTTGTCCTCTCCAACGGCCGGCCACACGCCGCCGGGATGCATGCGGACATACCGCCGCAAACTGCTAGACGCAAGGGCCACCCGTCTCGAGCTTCACTGAATTATCACGACAAGCCCGCCCACCCGGCCCGCGCACGCGGACGGCTGCATTTCGCAGCGGCCGCCCGCCAAAACGCGCACGCATCGGCCCCCAATGGCCGCCCCCCAACACGCGGGCTTGCGCTTGAGTAAACAAGTACGAACAGTGCCGTCAGAGCTTATAGCAATGGCCGCCCCCGCTAGCCAGCGCCAACCCCAGCCGCCGGCGCCCCAGCCCAGCCACAACCCACACTTGACTTCGAGCTCCTGCTGTCTACCCAAGCTCGCCGCCCCAGCTCACAGCCCCGCCTCGGCGCGCGGGTTGAGGTCCACTTGCTGGATGGGCGTCATGCAGCGCGACATCTCCGACACCTCGGCTGCGGGCACGTCGCGGGGCGGCAGCACGGCACGGCACGGCACGTCAGCCCCATGCACGCGAGCACTGGCACGCAAGGGCGACAAGCAGCCACGAGGAGGCGCAGCGCAGACCCCGGACGTGAGCCCCTGCCGCCCTCGAACTCCCGCCCTTGCCCACGCACTCACGTCCCAGGACCTGGCCCGGCGGCGGCGCCATCAGCGCGGGCGCCGGCGCGGGTGCGCCCGGCCCTGCCTGGATGAGGTCATCCACGTCGCCGTCGTCCATGTTGGTCTCCGCCCGCGACAGGCCGCCGACGGTGTTGGCGGATGGTGCCCGCGAAAAGCCCGTCAGCACGCCGCCGCCGCGACCGCCACCGCCGCGGTCCGCGTCGTAGTCCATCTTGGCCGCCAGCGCGTCCGGCTCGGGCGACACGGCGGCGGGGTTGCCGTTGAACTGCACGGAGCGGGGCGCGGACTTGGCGACCGCGCGCTGCCGCAGCACGTCCACGTTGCTGGCGCCCTTGCCGCCGGGCGCGGCCGGGGCCTTGACCACGGTGGCGCTGCCGGCGCGGGTGGCGCTGCCGCGGCGGAAGGACGCTGCGGGGGTACAGAAGAGTAGGGGCCGTGCCAGGGTTGCGTCGGGCGCCACGCGTGGGCTGCCTGGGCTCCCTCCTGCCCCGCAACCAGCGCCTGCACTCACCGCCCAGCTGCCGCACGCCGTTACTTCCCACCAGCATCGGCTTCTCATGGTAGAACCGGACCCTCGCCTCGTCGCGCAGCTTGCGCGCCTCGTCCGCCGCCGTCCTCTCCAGCTCGTCCCACCTAGGGCCAGCAGCAGGCGCGTGCTCATGCGTCATGCCCGGGCCAACACCAAAGCCGTGCGCACGGGGGCTGCGCTGCTCTGTGCTGCGGTGCAGGCCCACGACGCTCGTGCAGTGCGTCAACCCACCAGAACTTTTGTGGGTAGCGCATCTCCAGCGGCGGAAAGGCGCCCACAAACCGGTCGGCATTCAGCTTCTCCTCGCGGACGGCCTGGCGGGCAGCAACACGGGGGTTGGCCGCAGCGCTCATTCTCAGCGTGTGCCCGTGTTCTGGGTATGTGCTCATTGCCCCAATTCGACATTCTGTCTGTCCTGCAGCTCCGCGAATCGTATCACCAAAGCACACCTGGCTGATGTAGATCTCCGGGTTCTTGTCCTTGTTGAAGTGCAGGTCCTCGCGGAAGCCCGGGAACGCCAGGCGCCACAGCACGTGCTTGTTGCTGCGCGGCGGGCAGTCGGCCTCATTCTCGTACAGCCCGCTCTTATCGTGACTTTCAATCGTGGTGAACCTGGCGAGGAAATCATGGAAGGGCAGCGTTAGGTTTACCGCAAGCGCACAAGACGCCATCTGCAAGAGGGTTCGGGCCGGCGCCGCCCCGCCCGCCCCAGCCCCCACCCCGTGTGGCGCAGGGGCGGGGCCTTGGTTGCTGGCGGGACCCACCACCCACCAGTCGGCGGCGCGCGGGTCGACGGCGCGTAGGCGGTGCATGAAGGGCTGCCGGGCCAGCCAGGTCAGCTGGCAGTCCGTCAGGTGGGCCACCAGGGGCGTCAGCCTGCGTCACAGGAGGCAGAGGGGCCGCAGGGCCGAGCAGCATGGATGGCAGGAGCCCGGCAATCGTCAACACGGGCAACACAGCCGAGTTGTGCGAGTGCTTGTCTCGGCACACCTCGCACCTGAAGTCGCGGGGGATGTACCGCGGCTCCTCGCCGCCCTTGAGGTCGTACGGCGGGCCCACCACGTACGGCACCGCGTCGTCCAGCACATCGATGAGCTAATTATCATGGGAGGAATTAGACACCGGCGGTTACAAGGGGACAGGCGAGCACAACCGATGCGGCGGGCGGGCACAGTTGGCGGCGGATGCGCGCTCATGCGTGGGTCTCGGTGCACAGCGGCGAGAAGCGCGCAAGCCTGGTCGCCGGCGGCGGCGCCCACATGCGCTCACCTTGCACAGCAGCACCTGCGCCAGCGGGGGCCGGGGCGCCACAACACAGCAGCAGCCAGGGTTGCCGGCACGGCACGTGGAGCAGCAGGTGGGCACGGCCGCATCCCCGCGGCGGCGGCCCCGCAGCCCGCGCTAGGCCGGCAGACGGCCTCCCCCCGAGGCACCGCACCTGGATCATGGTCATGCGGAGCCTGGGCGCCTTGGGCTTGTCCAGACCCATCAGGGTGTCGACGTGGTCCAGGAGGGGAGCGAGGGTCGTCTGGAGACAAGCAGGGAGGCAGGCAGGGAGGGAGCGAGGAGGATGAGGGCCGCGCTGCCCTCGCCATCTCGGGGCCGCTGACTGCTTGGCTTGGTGTGACGCGCCACGCTGGCGCAGCCCCCGCGGCCGCTGCCCCACCTGCAGCAGCCGCTCCTTGCTGGCGCGCCACGCCGCCTTCTCCTCGGAGCTGGCGTCCGGCTCTGGCGCCTGCGCCTTGCAGCGCCGCACGAACTCCGCGTAGCCGATGACGCTCATGTTGTTGACCTGCTGCTGCCGCTCGTCGTCGGTCTCGCGCCGCTCCTCGATCATGACCTCGCCGATGGCGCGCAGCTCGCCTGGTTTTCGAGGGCGTTCAGCGATGGATCAACAGTGCATAACTCACTTTCTCAAGGATGCACACAAAGCTGATCGCCTCCCTGGATAGCCCCACGCACTGCACTGATTGTGACGCGCACATAGGTGTAGTGGCCATAGCTGCAGCTGCACTCGGCCCCCGGGCCCTGACGGCAGACACACGGCTGCAGTGAGGCGTGTCCGGGAAGGGCATGTGGGGCTGGGGCTCACCGGCGTAGAGCTGCAGCACCTTCCAGTGCTCCTCAGCCTCGGCGCCCTTGGCGTTGCCTGCGGGCGCAGCAGATAAACCGCACACCGTTAGGCAAGCCCGCAGCTTCACTCGGAATGGCCCTCCCATGCCGTATGCGGTGGCCTGCGCTTCATGCTCGCCGGCGTCCACAGCCTCACCTTGCACGTTCGTGTCGCCTGCCGGGCAGCACCAGTGCAGGGTTGTCGCACACGACACGGGGCAGAGGTGCTCAGGTAGTTGGAAACGTTGCTTGCCAACTGCCAGGCCAGCGACTACCACACAGACCGGTACCGCCAGACCCTACTGCCGCTAGGCTTGGCCCCCAAATGGACTGACCCGTAAACTGGAACTTGATCACGTCCAGGATCTGAGTCATGTGTAACCAGAGGGAGTGGCGCGGGCTCAGTTGCACGTCATGATGAGGCAGCGCACCAACGCGGCGCAAGGGACGCACCTGGTTCAGGTCTGATGTCTGGTTACCCACACCCACGATGAAGACGATCTCCTACAGCGGCGCACACACGCGCGGGGCTGCGGTGAGCAGGGGGGGAGGGGAAACGCCCCCATGCGAGCAAGCAAACCGGCCCAACACGGAGCCATTCAACAGCACACGCATCGCATCGCATCGCAACGCATCGCATCCCATCCCATCCCTACAGGCCCAACGCACCTGGCGCACCACCTGAGGCCCGCGGCGACGATAGCAGGGCGCCGCGGGCAGCATGGGTGAAGGGGCCGCTAGTCAGTAGCTGCGCACAAGCCACGAGCCGGCCCCCGATCCGCCATGCTGCGGCACCGCACGGGTGCAGACAGGTGTCCCTGCCCGCCGCTCATCCGCATAGCCACAGTCTGGGCCTCTGGCAAGCGTGCCCCCCCGGGGGCCGCACCTCCAGCCAGCCCAGGAACTCGGCCATGACAAAGGCCATGTTGAGCCGCGCGTACTCCTTGTCGCGCGCGCTGCTGTTGGCGAACTTGAACAGCATGTTGGACTTGACCTGCGTGCGTGGGGGCCCGAGCAGGCGTGGGGCCCCGCTTGATCGAGGGGAAGCAGCGCGGCATACACGCGGCCCCCGCAGCCCCAGCACCGTGCATGACGCGCCCGTCGTGCCGCGGCCGCGCCTGGTTGGCCAGGCGCGACTGCAGGTCGAAGGCGGACTGCAGCAGGGGCTTCTTGTACATCTGCGGTGGCGAGAGTGTGGGCATGGCATGGTCGGGGGCTGCGACGGGCTGCCATGGCGGCGGGCGAGCAGGCGGGTGGTGCCAGCAGCGCGACGCACACCTTCATCAGCTCCTGCGCGTCCTCAAACCGGACCAGGCGCCGCTGCTTGTCCTCCAGCTCCTTCTGCGCTCCGGGACAGCGCGCAGGGGTATGGTGTCAAACGTGCCGCAGCACAAGCAGCAGCCTGGCGTGACGGGCGAGCCGCTCGTCGGCCCAAAAAGCCCACCTTGAACGCCTCAAAGCGCCGCTCCTGAGCGGCCATCTCTGAAAAGGAAGTGCGAAAAGTTCGGGAGGTTGAGAGGGAGCGTGCATGTGGGGGGCGCTGCAACTGACAGGCCGTGCACCGCACAAACACACACGGACGCACACCTCCAAATCCCCTCACAGCCCGTCCTCCCTCACTGCCCTACCCTCCATGTGCTTCTTGTCGCGGAAGTAGGCCGCGATGGCGTTCACAACTGCGACGACGAAGCCCACAGACCTGGGGCAACGAAGGCAAGAAAGAGGTTGCGCCCAGATGGCTTCAGGTGCCGCACGTGCGTGCCGTGGGGCCGCCCTGTCACAAACTCCCGGGCTTCCTCCTAAGCATGCCGCACGCCCGAACTCGGCAGTGCATTTGGGAGACATTTGCGCAGTAGGTTCACTGGGCCGCCCAGCCGTGCCCCTGGTGCTTTGTGAGGCAGGCGATGTCCGTCGTGGCCACCCTAGCCCGTGCCGTCAGCCCACCCTCAGCAGCTCGTGATAACGTCCGAAACGTTTTTGTATCCCAGAACCCACGACTCACGAGGCCAGGAGTGCGATGATGATCTGCCATTGGCTGCTGCCTTCGCCGCTCCCGATGACAGAGGTGAAGATGTTGGTGTCACCCGACGACGACGACATAGCTGCTTGTTACTCGCGTAAAATGTTCTTGATGTTGAGCGCACAAGACGTTCTAGAAGTTTAGCGCACTGAAAACTGACCCCAGTAGCGAGGACTGCATAAATTGGTACCCGTGCAAAATGATTTGCCAGCTGGATATGCAGCACGAGCTTCAGATTTGGAGGCAAAACGTTGCGCTGGTAAGCGTGCAAAAAATCGCCAGAGCTGCGGCTTCGAGCTGAGCAATGCGCAGGCTACGTCACAGTGTCACGTCGCGGGCCATGTGCTCATTGGTGCACTTCAGTGTTGTTACAGGTGTAAAGAGACACCGTTGGTATGGCTCGTGGCCAACAAACTGTGTGCCCTCCACCCCTCCCTCCACCCCATCGAGGCCCCCCGCTCCCCGCCGGCCGCCACGATCCAGGGCAGGTTGTAAGCTGCCGCTCCCGCCGGTTGTGTAGGAGGCACACCTGCTACTAGTATCCCATTCCAGGGGGCGATGCGCTATGCCATTCAATGCACTGCGATGCATTGCACCTGCCGCGGCTGCTTCTCACTGGATTACACAATGCTTCCAGGGGCCGGATTTCTCGGCGCGTGGGGGCCGGATACCGTGCTGCTGTCGCGTAATTTCGTTTCTTTTTGTCATTCCTGTCCCGGCATGACAAGGATATCCCCATTAGGATGGGAAAAGGGGCGCAGCCCCAATCCGTCCTCCAGGTCTGGGGCTGCCGGCCGCCCCCCGACCATCGGGTTTGCCCCTTGAAATGAGATGGGTCCAGGCCACGCTTGCTCTGTGACGCCCTATGCAGTAACCGCATGCCAGTATGATGGCGACGGACGGCGCCAGCTGTTCCCGTTATATATCTGACGCGAGGAGGGTGAAGGGCCATGGGAGAGTACATGCCCATCGTTCCAGCAGCGACAGGGCGTTCTTGCGGGGTATACGCTGGGGGCCCCCAGGAAGCCCCAGGGACCCACAGCGCGCCGCTTCAAGCCGTTTTAGAGCCGACACGGAGCCGTACCTTTGCCGTACAAGTCCGGTCAACAATACAACCATGTAGGAATTCATCAAGACCCAGTGGCATGACAACATTGCATATTTCCACGCGACAGGTCGAAACAAGCGAAACCTCCCGCACGAACCTACCGCACGAGCGCCCAGCAAACTTGCTGCGTGCCGACAATAGCTATGCTCGCAAAGTAGTGTTGCTTTGTCCTCGCGCAAGCCGCACAAAGGATGTGGAAGGAACGAGAACTTTTTTGCAAATGCTCGGAAGCGTCGTTCGCGGCCGCACCGAAGCAGGTAAGCCATCGCAGTGGTGGCAGAGCGCAGCAGCTGCGAGTGCACTTCTGGGTCCTGGGTCGGGGCAGAGCCCTGCTGCACCCGCTACACCCCTTACCGATGCACATTCGCCATCCCAGGTCGCCGTTTCCGAGCACACGTACGCAGCCGTATGGAGCGCCCTTAAGGCCTGGATAACAACACAATTCGCGCAGCGGCATGGCGCCAACATCGCTACGTTCGGGCGGCTGGCTTGGGTGGCCGACTCGGGCCCCGGCAACCGCATGCCCGACGGCTCCCCCATGCCGCAGCCGCTCTTTCTCCCTTGCGAATCCTACCTCCGCGCCCACTCGCTAAAGCCCGGGACGGGTCTCGCCCGAGCCGGCACCTATGACGAGTCCCAGCTGACGCCCTGCGAGGACTACAGCGCCCTGCGCATCGCCCTCAAGTAAGCCCCCTGCCGGTTCCTGCACAAAACCTGAAGCGCGTTGGCGCGCCTGTTCCCAAGGTGCCGACCCGCTACGCAAACGCAACTGCTGACCCTGTTGCGGGTAGCCCCTGCATCACGTACAGGCGCGCTTCACGCCCTGGCACCGCCGCCCCACTCCCACCGCAACGCGCAGGTTCTCCAGCTGCCTAACGCGCGATGTGGTGGCCGTGGCCACCCGCCAGCTGCTGGCCCAGCTGGGCGAGGCGCTGCGCAGCGGCGCCGTCGTGAGCCTGGACCTGGGCGTTGGCCGGCTCAGCGGCAGCGGCGCCACGCTGCGCTTCGCCTTCAACGCAGCCTACTCGCCCTACAGCCTGGCGCAGGCGCAGCGCAGGGCCGCGGCGCGGGCCGGCGCTGCGGCAGCGCCACCGAGGAGCCGCAGCCGCAGCGCGAGCCCGGGGCGGGAGGCCGGGGCGCGGCAGCCTGGCGAGCACGGCATGCGCGCCGCGGCTGGCGCCCGGCTGGCGGAGGACGAGGAGCGCGCGCGGGCGCCGCACGGGCCGCCCGCGCAGGGCGGCGGCCAGCAGCCAGAGGTGGTGGACCTGAGGGGCTGGAAGCCGGCCGGCGACGACCGCGGGCGGCAGCGCGAGCGCGAGCGCGAGCGCGAGCGGGACGAGCGGCAGCGGCAGCTGGAGCAGCGTGAGCGCGAGCAGGCCTGGGGACGCAGGTGCGCGCCGGCGGCCGCCGTCGCCCGCGCGGGCCCCTCGCGGCCGGGCTCGCCGCGGCCCGGTCTGCGCGGCGAGGGCTCCCGCCCCGGCTCCCCTGGGCCCCAGCTTGCAGCGGCGCCCTCCTCCAGGCCCACTTCCCCGGGGCCCTGGCGCCGCACCGCAAGCGGCGAAGGCCCCATGGCCCCGGTGGGGCGGCTCGGCTCGCCGGGCGGTGGCAAAGGTCGCTGGCGGGCGGGCAGCAGCGGCGGCGGCGGGTATGTGGACAGCATGGGCAGCGAGTGGGCGGATGCCGACAGGACGGCTGCCGGCGAGGACAGTGCCGAGGACGGGGAGGGTCTGCTGGTAGCTCGCCCCGTCAGCCTAGCGGCACGGGCGCCCCGGCCGCGGCCAGTGTCGCCCTCGCCACCGCAGCAGCAGCAGCAGCACAAGCCCGAGCGGCGGCTTGCCCGCTCCGCCAGCGCGCCGCGCGTCCGGGCAGGCAGCGCCGGGGCCAGGCAGGCGCAAGAGGCTGGCCCAGTGGCCCCGGGCCGGCGAAGCCAACCGGCGGAGGCGGGCGCGGGTCAGGTGCAGGAGCGGGGCCGCCCGAGCAGCGCTCAGCGACCACGGTCAGGGGCACGCGCTGTGTCGCCGGGCAGGGGCGAGGTCGGGGAGCCTGGGACTGTCGCACGGCAGCGCACCATGGGACCCGGTGGAGCCACGGAGGGCGGCAGCACCGACACAGCCCTGCCGCAGCGAGGACCCTGGGGTGGCGGCCCGGGGCGGCCAAGCAGCACCCCGCGGCTGCGGTCGGGGGCGGCGGCAGCCGGGCCCGCTGGGGGCACCGGCACAGCGGTCGCAGCATCCGCAGGCAGGGCAGGCTCCGCGGGGGCAAGCCGGCCCAAGGAGGGGTCGAGGTCGGCGTCGAGCCAGCCCGGCGGCAAGCCGGCGGGTGCCGCTGCGGCGGCTGGCGGGCTGTGGTCCCCCGACGAGAGCAGGCTCAAGGCCGCCCCCGGAGCCCGGGGAGCAAAGCGCGGGGCCGGCTGGCGGCCGGCTGCCGAGGCAGCTGCGGGAAAGGCAGGCGCCATAGCGCCCAGCGCCTCGGACGCGGCGGTGCGGCCGCCTGGGAGCGCACGCAAGCCGCTCTTCGCCTCGCCCCTCAAGGCCGCGGCTGCGGCGGGGCCCGCACAGGACCTGGCCGCGCAGGAGCGGCAGCAGCCCAGGGACCAGCAGCCCCGCGCGCGGCCCTGGCTGCGCGGCGACGGCCGCGGCGGCGGCGGTGACACGGCGGACGGCACGCCGCTGGCGTGCCAGCCACGCGGGCTGCTGCGTCCGGCCCTCAAGAAGGCCGCGCCTCCCAGCCCGAGCACCTGGGCCATTGGGAGGAGCGGCGGCGGGGAGGAGGACGACGACTGCGGTCAGGGCCCGTGCTGGTCGCCGACCGGGGCGTTGCGGGACCAGGCGCCCGGGCGGCGCTCGCTGGCCCCGCCCTCGCCCGAAGGCCGGCAGCCGCCCTCCGGCAGCACCTGGCCGCCCCTGGTGCGGGCCCTCAGCTCGGGCGCGCAGCGGCCCAGCCACAACCTGCGCTACCAGGCTGGGGCAGCGGCTGCAGGCGGAGGCGGTGGGGGTGCTGCCTTGGCTGTGGCCATGCCTCTCATGGCTGCGGCCGGTGGCCCCGGGCCTCTGATGCTTGGCCACAGCCGCTGCCCCGGCGACCTGGCCCTGCACACCAGCGCCCAGCAGCGCCACCCCGGGCCCGGCAGGACCCGGCAGGAGAGCCCCTCAGGTGCCCATCGTGGCCCACCGTCGGGGTCCATCGCGGCGAGGGCATGGGCCGCAGCAGCGGCAGCGGATGGCGCGATGCCGGGCGAGCTCCTGCACCGCCCGGTGCGCAGCCAGGAGCCGCCGCCTGCCGCCTCCGTCCGCACGGCTGCTGCTGGCCAGCCGGACAACCGGACGGCAGCGCACGCCACGGGCTGGGAACACCGGGATGCGCGGTACAGCGCCGGTCACGACAGCCGCGCGAGCAGCGTCACAGCGGCCAGCGTCGCCAGCAGCCGGGCGGGCGCCGGGGGGCTGTCCGCCGCCGTGCATGCCGCCGGCGCCGGAGAGGCCAGGAGCAGCGGCATCGGGCTGGAGCCGCGCGACAGCTGGTCCGCTACGGCGCGTGCCTGGAGCCTGGACCGGCCCCTGGCCGCCAGCGGCGGCGCCAGCATACTGGCCAGCAGCAGCGGCGGCTGCGTGGGCGAGGAGGACGCCGAGCCCGAGGCGGGCGACGAGCACGGCCTCTCATGGTCCAGCCGCGGCGGCCGCAGCTCCAGCTTCAGCTTCGCGCGGGGCTCGTCGGCTGGTGGCAGCCGTCGCGGCACCAGCGGCGGCGGCGAGGCTGCTCTCGTGGCCGCCGGCTGTGCTGGCGGTGGCCGTGCGGGACCCGCCTGCCCCCGGCCGTGCAGCAGCTGGGCACGGCCCAGTGACGGCGGCGGCGACGGCGACAGCCCACGCCTGCACGCGCGCGCCTGCGCCCAAGCTGTGCCACTGGAGGACGAGCGGCCGGGCCGGGCTCTGTTGCAGGAGGCGGACCTGCCGCTACCCGCCTGGAGGAGGGCCGCGCAGCAGCAGCAGCAGCAGAAGCAGAAGCAGCAGGGGGAAGCGCCCGGCGCGAGGGGTCCAGCCGCGGCCCAGGAGCAGTACGGCCGGGTCTCGGCGAGCCTCTGCCGCCAACGAGCCTCCACAACCTCCGCTGGGAGTCGCGAAGGGGCCAGAGGGAGGGGGCCGCTGGACGAGCAAGGCAGGTGCGGCGGTGTGTCGGCGTCCGGCCGCGGCTTGCTGTCGGATGCGGGTGTCGCGGCTGGGCGCGCGGCTGCGGCCGGGGAGCGCAGCTGTGGCGGCGGCATGGGTGCGGAGGGGTCGTGGCAGGGCGATGCGAGCCCGCTCAGCGACTTGGCCGGGGATGACGATGGGGGGAGCGGTGCCGGTGGCCGCGGCACCGCAGGGGGCGTCAGGTACGGTGTTGCGCCCAAGCACGCCCACGCCGCATCAATGTGCGGCGGCGGGCAGTGCCTGCGCCGAAGCAGCGCTAGCAGCTTTGAAGGCGCTGTGGGGCTGGAAGACGACGATGCAGGCAGCATGGACGACTGGTAGCGGGGGCTCGCTGCTTCGATAGGATTGTGCCAAGGGGGCCAAGTGTAAGAAACGGGCTCTACCACTCGGGGGAGACTTAATTGATGTGATGAGCTTGAAGCGCCCCATGCGGCTGCTCATGCGCTTTATCAGCACGCCGTTGGCTGTACATATGGATACTGGGGGCAGATTCGCGCACCGACGAGCGTAGCGCAGAGGCATACCCTGTAAATCTAACGGGCGCGGATTGGGTCTGCAGTAAGCAAGTCGGTTGCGTTTGTCCGCCGGCGACAGTGGCGCCGACCGGCCCGTGCTCGGCATCGCCGCTGCCAACCAGCGAGACAGCAGATGGGGCTCATCCGCGTTCTGCTGTAGGGTCTCGTGAAGCACACGGCGACACACACAGCAAGGGACAGCAGGACGTGACAGCAGGACGACATCTGAAGGCGCCCTTTCGGTTCAACGTCTGTTTAGGTGGGAGGGAGCTCTAACGGGAAGCTCCACAACGTCTATAAGACGTGGACAGGACCTCATGCACTTTGAGGAGCGCACTGGTGCCGGGGTTCATCCTCTGGGTAGGGGAAACACCGGGCCGCAGGGGCCACAGCCGACCTGCGTCGAAAGGTATCGACAAGAGCCGACCGTGGGTCGTCGAAACCAAACAGGCAGATTTGCGCTTACCAAGCAGCTTTACGTTGTTTGTATGCTCGACCTTGGAGTAGCCCCGCGCGAATGCTGCTTCACCTGAAGCGCGTGCACGCACACGACCGACCCCTACACAAAACTTTCCAAACAATGCCACAGCGCCCCACACATTCGTCGTAGTCACAAACAGTGTGCCTGGAGCCGCGGGACTGTGCAGAGGTGTTGGAGAGACGCTTGTTACAACTCGCCAGCGCTCTTCCAAATCCACGCTTGAATTGCCGAGAAGGGAGCTGCGATGTTAGTTAGGGGCCGGCCTCAGGCCCGGCCTGCGGCAGCGGGCCAGGCAAACTTGCGCCGCTGCGCGGTGAAGCCCCTGGCCACGCTCGGGACGGCTCAAGTGAACCTATACCGGACCTGTCCAGGAGCTGGCGTGCTCAGGTGAGCGTCGGAGGCTGCAGCGAGTGTCGAGAGCCGTTCTAGGCGGCGGACATCACGCAGAAGGGGCTTGCTGGATGCGTCAGCCGTGGAAGAAGATGTTACTCCGAGAGCACTGCTCGCTTGGACCCCCCGGCGGGCACTTGCGGCTGGCTTCTCTGCACACGGGCCTCTTGTGGCCTCCGCAACGCCCATCGCACACACTCCAGCGACGATGCGCGCTGCAGCGTGTGGCTCGGCGGTCGTAGACTGCCGATATCGGCAGCAACGCACTCAGGGGGGGCTGTCACCGGAAGCCGTAACGGCGTCATCGCGCCGCGGATCTCCCCTAGTTCCCGTGGCTGCGGCCCAGACCACGCCCAGACGGTCGGATGGAGCCACTAACTTGCTATGGAGTCGTCGTGCAGCTATGTGGTTCGTACTGCGTACGGAAAGCGGGGCCGTCCGAGCAGCAGCAGCGGGGCCCTGCCTCCGCCAGCCCTGTTTCATCACTGCCCTCACGCCCCAGGGCTTGCAGCGGGCTGACGCCCCCACCCATGTTCCCTCCACTTGTGCCGCCAGGGCGCCGCCGCCCTCCTCCGCTGCGTCCAGTGTGTTCGGCCAGCGCCGGCTGCCGTCCGCCGCGGCCCCGCAGCAGCAGGCGCAGCAGCAGCGTGCTGCCGGGGGCCGTGGCGCCGCCAGCTCCTGCCCCTGGGTCCATGTGGCCTCGGCGCGCCGCGGCTCGACGCTGGTGGTGTGCGCCACTATGGTGGGTCAGGGCGAGCGAAGAGCAGGCGCAGCGTGAGGGGATCTCCGACGGACCTGATGACACTTAAGGGTGCTGGGTGCGAGTCATCGATGCGCGGCCGTGTGCCTCGTGGTGGCGTCGGGCCGGACAGCGTAGCGGAAGGGCGGCATGGCCGGGGTGCAGGGACCACAGCCACGGGGTGCGCGCCGTGTGGCGGGCTGAGCTGCTCAGCTGCGTCCGCGGGCGCACGGCAGCGCAGGGGCGCTGGCAGTTGAGCAACTGGAGGCTACGCGGTGGACAGCGTCGTTAACGGAGCGCCAGCTAAACCATGAGACACGACAGTGTGGGAGCCGAGCTCCGGGTTGGAATGGGCTCTCGATGACCGGTTCCGGCAGCGTTGCACTGTGGCCGGCAGCTCTGGGCACCGCGGCGCTACTCACAGCAGCGGGCCAGCCACGGCACGGTCTGGCGCCGCGGGCCCGCCAGCGCCCACCCGCAGCGCCACCCTTTTTCCCTTCGGGCGGCCATCACACCCAGGCGACAACCCCGGCCTGCTCGGCGCTGCTCTGCCCAGTCTAGCCCGGCCTGGTGTCCCGCCAGCCGCCCGACCGCTGCCCCGCCCCTGCCCTGCCACAGGCGCCCACCGCCTCGGACACGAGCAGCGTGCAGGCGCTGCTGGCGCAGCCCATCAAGGGCGAGAGCGAGCTGGTGGTGGGGCGCCTGGAGAACGGCATGCAGTGGGTGCCGTGATGCGAGGGAGGGAGGGGGAGGGAGGGTCGGGGGCACGTGGGGTGGGGGCGGAGCAGCCAGCATTCGGCAAAGCTGTTGCGAGGGAGCGGGCAGGGCAGGTCATCGTGGGTGCGCACCAGCATCGGGGCTCGTGGCTCGGCAGGGAACTCGGTAGGGCGGCCATGCTGGGACTGGGGCACGTCACAGCTCCCCGTTGCTGCGCAGCTCGCAGCTGGTCTTGCCTGTCGGGCGTTTGTGGCCAGCCATGCCCACGCCCGCCCGCCCCTTGCCTCCTGCCCCTGCCCTCCCCACCCCGGCCAGGTACGTGCTGCTGCCCAACAAGCTGCCGCCCAAGCGCTTTGAGGCGCACCTGGAGGTGCACGCGGGCAGCGTGGACGAGAAGCATGACGAGCAGGTGGGAAGAGCAGTTGGAGGCAGGCAGGGGAGGGGGCAGGGGAGGAGGCGTGGAAGGGGAGGTGCATCGTGGGAGAGAGGATGGGACGGAGGCTGGGGAGGGCGGCAGAATGGGCGAAGGGAGGGTTGAGGCCAGCGCTGGCTGAGCGGCGGCGCTGGGAGCCCTTGGTGGAAACGAGAAGCTGGGCGAGAGCACCAGCGTGGCGGCATAGGGTGAAGCTTATCAAGGGCTGCGGCCTGTATCCAGCCGCTACCTGTACACGCTGTCCTGCCCCACACCGCCCCTCCCGCTCCCCTCCCCTTCCCGTCCCTCCGCCCCGTCCGCCCCTCAGGGTGTTGCCCACCTGGTGGAGCACGTGACGTTCCTGGGCTCCAAGCGCCGCGAGGACCTGCTGGGCACCGGCGCCCGCGCCAACGCCTACACCGACTTCCACCACACCGTGTTCCACGTGCACGCGCCCGCCGTCAACGGCATCACCGGACAGCCCATGCTGCCGCAGGTGGGGCGCCGCGGCCCGGCGCGCGTTCGGGGGCCGGCTGGGAGCTGCCCTGCGTGCGGCGGGGATCGGCACGCGGCGCTTTGACGGGAGCCGACCCGTGAAGCCTCCGCTGTCCTCCACGCCGCTCCCTTCCCGCCCCGTGGGCCCAGGTGCTGGAGGCGCTGGAGGAGATTGCGTTCCACCCCCAGTTTGCGGCCAACCGCATTGAGAAGGAGCGCAAGGCGGTGCTGGCGGAGGCGCAGATGATGAACACCATCGAGTACCGCGTGGACTGCCAGCTGCTGACGTACCTGCACGAGGAGAACGCGCTGGGCTGCAGGTGGGGGGCTGGCTGGGGTGGTGGGTGGGGAGGGAGGCGGCGAGGTTGGCGGAGAAGAAGGTAGGGATCTGGCGAGGAAGGATGGGGCCGGTTGGGGACGGCGCACAGGCCGGTGTGGGCGCCGGGCCTGCGGGACATGTGGTGCAGCGAGGGCTGCGCAGCGGGGGCGCGGGGCGGTGATGAGGGCCGGTTGGGGACGGCGGCGCACCGGGCTGCAGCCGCTGGCGGAGGGCTGCGTGGCGGGGTGGGCGCAGCGGGAGACGCGCAGGTGGGTGCGGGCTGGGCGCCAGGGGGAGGTGGTGGAGGGATTCCGGCACCGGCTGCGGCACGGACCGGCCGGGTACGGCTGACCCGCTGTGGCGGTGGCTGTGGGCCGCAGGTTCCCCATCGGCATGACGGAGCAGGTCAAGACGTGGCCGCACGACACGCTCAAGTCGTTCTGGGAGCGCTGGTACTTCCCTGCCAACGTTACGCTGTACGTGGTGGGCGACCTGGAGCGCTCCACGCAGGTGCGCTAACCTGGGGAGGGGCGGGGCAGGGGCGTTGGCAGGGCAGGGGTTGTTAGGGGTGGCTTTGTACGCCACAGCCCCATGCGGTAGGCGCGGATAGGTCGTCAAGATGCGTTTCAGCACCCCCTAACTCCCGTGTCCCCGCAGGAGACCATCAAGCTAATCCAGCAGGTCTTTGGCCGGGTGCCGCCCGGCCGCGAGCCGCTGCCGCCCGGCGCTGCCGCGCTGCCGCCGCCGCTGCCGGCCGGCGCTGCCGTGGCCGCTGCCAACGGTAACGGTGCCGCCGCCACCAACGGCAACGGCGCCGCCGCGGCGGCCGCCGCGC
Source organism: Chlamydomonas sphaeroides (assembly GCA_001662425.1). Taxonomy (NCBI): domain Eukaryota; kingdom Viridiplantae; phylum Chlorophyta; class Chlorophyceae; order Chlamydomonadales; family Chlamydomonadaceae; genus Chlamydomonas; species Chlamydomonas sphaeroides. The sequence goes on from BDDC01000506.1 coordinate 43,387, forward strand.
CGCTGGCCCCGCTCAAGAAGCGGCACGACGTGCGGCCGCCGGTGCAACACAAGTGGGGCTACGCCCCGCTGGCGGAGGGTGAGGCCGGGGACGGCACGGGGCTGCCCTACGCGCCCCGTGGCCGCGGCGAAGCAGCAGACTTGCCATACCGGCTCGCTGCGTTCTGTCGCCCCTCAATGAACCGCACCTCCGTATCGCCCGTCTCGCGCCTGCCCGCCGTGTGCCTGCCAGGGGAGAAGCCGGCCGAGGTCAAGATCTTCCGCCACCCGCTGCTGCAGCACTTTATGCTGTCGGTGTTCTGCAAGCTGCCCATCCAGCCCATGACGCGCATGCACCACCTCAAGCAGCTGCTCATGCTGCGCATCATCCTCTCCGTCTTCCAGTTCCGCATCAACGGCCGGTGAGACCCGCAGATGAGCGGCGCTGCAGCAAACACCTGAGTGCCCACTCGAGCTCGGTCGCCTCCACACAAACACGGTGGAAGAGCACACGGCCCACCTGCTTCTCCTGGCCCTGCCCCTGCTGCCCGGCCTGCCCCCCGCTCGCAGCTACGTGACGGGCCAGCCGCCCTTCCTGTCGGTGGCGCTGGACATCAGCGACAGCGGCCGCGAGGGCTGCGCCGTGAGCACGCTCACCATCACCTCGGAGCCCGCCGACTGGCAGGGCGCCGTGAGCGTGGCGGTGCAGGAGATGCGCCGCATGCAGCGCCATGGCCTCACGCAGGGTGCGGGCGGGAAGGGCGCAGAGGGGTAGGATGCGGGAGCAGGGCCTCGGCGGTGCCGGATGGCGTCGGTGGAGCCTTGGCGGCGGGGCCCTCAGCTGGGCGCTCGGCCACTTTCTGTCACAAGGGCCGCTGACCAACTGTTATGACGTTCCGCCTCCCTGCCCTGCAGGCGAGTTTGACCGCTACCGCCAGGCCATTGTGCGCGACTCGGCGCAGCTGGCGGAGCAGGTGCGGGCACTGGGTTGCCGTCATGGATCGGAAGGGACTGCGGGCCAGCTGCAGCGATGCCCGGCACCCTGGCGCACGTTGTGCGGGAAGGGGATCGCCGCCGACGGGCTCTGTGCAGCCTTGCTGGGGTGCGGAGGAGTCACCCCAGCCCGACCCACATGGTCGGCGCTCTGACTCGGCGCCGCTGCTGCCCTCCCCGCCCTCGCCTTACTCGTACCCGTGCCTTCCTTTCCTCCCAGGCCAACAAGATCCCCTCGGTGGACACGCTCAACTTCGTGATGGAGTCGCTGGCGTGCGGCCACACCGTCATGGGCCACCGCGACGCGCACGACGCCATGTGCGCCGTCGCGGACACGGTGAGCCGCAACCGCCTGCCGCGCCGCGCAGGCGCCGGCCGGGCCTCTCCCAGCCGAGTGACGCCCCGCGGCCAACGCCATTGATCCCGCGACTCCTTCCTGCTGTTCCCTCATGTCTCCCCCTTCCCTGGCTCCGTCCCGCAGGTCCAGCTGGAGGAGGTGAACGCGCTGGCGCGCGTCATGCTCACCTTCGCCTCGGACTACGGCGCCGAGGGCCAGGTGCTGGCGCAGGCGGCGGCAGAGAACGCGCTGCAGCCGGGCCGCTGGCCGGGTCTGGGCCCCACGCGCTGCACCTCCATCGTGGCCTGCGTGCCCGCCTACGTGGACGCCAGCGGAGCCAGCGTCAGCGCGGGGGGCTCGGCCGGCCGCGGAGGCAGCCTGGGCGCCGCGGGTGAGCCCGGCCGGGGCTGGGGAGCCGGGACGGAGGCGTAGGCGGAGCAGGGAAGGGTTAGCGGGTGTGCCTGAGGTCGTGCCTCATGGCGGTGTTCCGCCAAGTTGCGGGCTCGTGGATTGGCCGTCGTGCTTCTGGGAACAGCGATGCTAGAGAGCAGCGACGCATGAGGCGCGGGTGCGAGTGAATGGACTTATATCCCATCCCTGCCGTGCTGTCGCTGCTGCCGCCAGGCCACCTGGACGCGGACCAGATCGACCTGGAGCAGCTGGAGAAGCAGGTCAAGCAGGTGCGGCCCTGCGACGGCAGAGGCAGGAGGCGTGCGGGGGCTGCAGCCGGAGGAGCGGGGCGTTGCAGGGCAAAGGAGACGTCCGTTACCTCGACAATCACGAATGATCGGGCCTGGGGCTGCAGGCACGGGGTGTGGCCGCAGTGCACCGGGACTCGAGCAACTGGGAGCCGCTGGGATTCGCGTTAGGGGACACAGGGGCAGAGCAAGCTGGGCGCAGCCAACGAGACGCCAGTGGTGATGCGGCTTCCGGAGCATACATGCCAAAGCATACCATTGCATCGCCGCCTCGGCAACCACACCCCGCCTGGTGCGTCCGCGCTCCTCACGTCCGCTCCCGCCGCTCCCCGCACATGCCCACCGCCCAGGCGGAGGAGTTTGAGGTGCCCGAGGGCGCGGTCAAGTTCGACCCTTCGCCCGCGGAGATTGCTATGGCGCTGTCGGACACGAGCCTGGACTGCTCGGCGGCCGAGGACGTGGAGCTGCCGGAGCGGCTAATCAGCCCCGAGCGGCTGGAGGAGCTGGTGGCGGAGCGGAAGCCGGCGTACGTGGACGTGGTGCCGGGCTCGGGTGAGAGGGGCGGCGTGGGATGAGGCCAAGGGCCGGGCTGGAAGCGGCAAGCAGGCCCGCGGGGAGGGATCGCAGAGGTTCGCCGTGACGTGCCTGACCCGCTCTGCCCTGTGCCCCCTGCCCTGCCCCCTGCGCCGCCAGGCGAGCCCTTCCCGCCGCACGACCCCAGCGGCCTCGTGCAGCGGCGGCTGTCCAACGGCATCGCGCTCAACTACCGCTACACCGACAACGAGCCCCGCAGCGGCCTGCTGCGGCTCATCGCCAACGGAGGCCGCATCGCGGAGCGGCCCGGGCTGGGCCAGTTCGGCCGCGTGGTGGTGGGCACGCGCGCGCTCAGCGAGAGCGGCGCCGTGGGCCCGTGGGCGCGCGAGCAGGTGAGCGCGCACGAGGGCCGGCAGGGGTTGGCTGGCTGGCTGGCTGGGGGAGGGAGAGGGAGGGGCGCTGCTCGGGGAGCCCACAGAACCCGCGAGGGGTCGGTAGCGCTCGTCCCCTTCCCGATATGATACTTTAATGACGGTTTTCATCTCGGCATGTGTGCCAACACCCCAGGCTCGATCCGTGCACGTTCGTTCCTGGTAACTTTGCCTGACCTCCCCTTGCCGGTCCCCCGCCTGCCCGACCCCAGTTCGAGGTGTTCTGTGTGGCCAACCTGGTCAACTGCGCGCTGGAGGCGGACGAGGAGAACATTGTGATGGACTTCCACTTCAGCTGCGTGGACGGAGGCATGGAGGTGCGCCGGGCGAGGCGCTTACGTGGTGCCGCAGGGCCGCTGCGGGCCCGGCTGGCGGGGGCTGCAGGGATGGGCTGCATGCCGCCCACATGCGGCTTTGCGGCGTGTTACTCTTGGCCCTGCTCGACGCTGACCCCCTGGCCCCGCCCTGCCCCTGCCTCCCACCCCCGCCTCCTCCGCCCCCACAGGCCATGTTCCAGATCATCCACATGTTCCTGGAGTCGCCCCGCTGGGAGGAGAGCGCCATGGAGCGCGCCAAGCTGGCCTTCATCTCCTCCGTCAAGTGAGCAGCCGGCATCACGAGTGCAGCAGCGCAGCAGCAGCACCCCTGTGGCCATGCACGTGCCCCACACCACGGCCACAGCAGCTCGCCTGTCACCCACCTCGCGCGCCGATTCCCACCTTGCCTACACGCCCCTCCTGCCAACGCCTCCGCCCCCGCCCCGCCCTCCCGCTCCCCCTTTCTTGCCCGTCTCGCGCGCAGGTCGGTGCACAAGTCGCTGGAGCGCGCCACCTCGGACCGCGTGCTGGACGCCATGCTGGGCCGCACGGAGCGCTGCTTCCGCGACCCCAGCGCCGAGGAGCTGGACGCGCTCACGCTCGAGTCCATGCGCAGCGCCGTCATGGAGCTGCTCACCAGCGGTGCGGCTCCGCGCGCGTGTGGGGAAGGGGGGGGCGGGGCGGCAACAGGCAGGCAGGCAGGCGGCAGGAGGAGGGGCCACAGCGCAAGGCGTAAGAGAGGTCCCCCGGGGATGCGTCCGCTGCGTCCCTGCAGCAGGGCGCTGCCTGGGCAGGCAGCGCGCGGCGCGCACGTGTAGCCTGGCGGGGCTGGTAAGCAGCGTCGTTTGCCTCCGCTCGACGCCCGCCCTGTCCGATTCCTGCCCGCACCGCGTACCGCACACCGCGCACCGCGCACCGCAGGCAACTTTGAGGTCAGCGTGGTGGGCGACTTCGAGGCGGCGGAGCTGGAGGACCTGGTGCTGCGCTACGTGGGCACGGTGGCGCCCAAGCCCGCGCCGCTGCCGCTGCACATGCACCCCATCGTCTTCCGCGACCCGCCCGCCGAGGAGCGCCACCAGACGTGGCACCTCAAGGCGAGCCGCCGCGCTTGCCCTCCCTTGCCCTGTCCATCTCCCTGTCGCAGCGGGGGCATAAGCATGGCGCTGCGCGCTTCGGCCGCCTGCCTCGCGCTGTGCCTTGCCCTGGGATCCAAGCGCGTCACCCCCTGCGACTATTTCGTCACCTTAGCTCTCCTCCCCTTCCCATGCTCTCCCCCTGGCAGGACTCGGACGAGCGCGCGGTGGCCTACATCGGCGGCCCCGCGCCCGCGCGCTGGGGCCCTCTGGGCTACTTTGGGCCGCTGCAGGACCTGACTAAGCCCATCAAGCCGCCCGTCGCCTCCAAGGTGGGGGCAGGGCTGGGGTTCTGCAGGGCGATGCACTGGGATCGCCGGGTGCTGCTGCAGCTACCATGGGTTTCAGCATGGATTCACTATCCGCCCTGCTCCCGCTGCCTGCTGGCCCGTGTGTGAACAGGCTATGATGGACGCCAACGCGCGCGCGGAGGCGGAGGCCAGCCGCCGCAACCACCCTCTGTTTGCGAGCGTGATGCTGATGCTGCTGACCGAGATCATCAACTCGCGCCTCTTCACCACGGTGCGCATGACCATTTGCCGGAGGGGGCCGGGGGCCGGCGCAGGTTGCGGCTGCTGCGCTCGGCGTTGGTGGCAGCTCTGGCGGCGCGCAGGCACCGAGGGGCCCAGCGCGCAGCCTAGCCAGCTACAGGGTTGGGGTTGGATGCTGACGCTCGTCCTCCCGCCCGCTCGCTCCCGCCAGGTGCGCGACTCGCTGGGCCTCACGTACGACGTGTCGTTCGAGGTCACGCTGTTTGACCGCATCCGCTCCGGCTGGTTCATGGTGCACGTCACCAGCCACCCCGACAAGGTGGGCCCTGGGGGGTTGCGGCGCTGGGGTGGGGCCTGCGTTCGAGATGCAGGGGCGGCGCCTGATGGGTGGTGTCCATGCATTTAGTGCCGTCCTTGAGCTTCTACCGCGCTCTGCCCGCCCTGGCCCCGCCCCGGCAGATCTACGACGCGCTCAACGCCAGCGTGGCGGTGCTGCGCGACATCAAGTTTGCGCCCGTGAACCGGCGCGAGCTGGCGCGCGCCAAGACCACGCTGCTGACGCGGCACGAAAGCGACCTCAAGGACAACGCCTACTGGCTGGGCCTGCTCACGCACCTGCAGGTGGGCGCAGTCGGGGAGAGGGGGCAACCGGGAGGGCGCCGCCACATGCAGGGCCGCAACATTCACCGCGCCGAGCGCCTGCGGCACCACCGCTCTGCACTCACCGGCTGTGCGCGCTCAACGCCGTGTGTGCGGCCGACCCCTCCCTTGTCCTCCTCCCTCCGCCCTTCCCAGAACCCGCACGTGCCGCACAAGACGCTCGAGTGCCTGCGCGACCTGCAGCGCCTGTACGACGTGGCCACCGTGGACGACATCCGCTACGTGTACGAGCAGTTTGACTTTTCGGACGACACCATCTACACCTGCGTCGGGACAAGCGGTGCGTGGTGCGCTGCCCGTGTGTGGTTGTTGGGGGGCGTTCGTGTGTGTTCATTTATACGTGCGTACATTGTGACGCCGCTGCGACTGCAAGGGAGTCGTAGAACCTCTTGGGCCTGTGTTGCAGTCCGCCTGCAGCGCCCTAGGGGCAGCAGGTGCGATGTGGCGACTGACCGTGCTGTGTGATGCCCGCTGGTGCAGGCAAGGAGGCGCCTCCGCGGCCCGAGAACCCGCTCGCGGGTGCGGCCTACCTGAGCTCCTCGGATGAGGAGGACGACGAGGAGGCGGCCGCCAGCATCAGCGGCGCGCGCGGCGCGCCCGCAGGCGGGCCGGCGCTGCCCAACCCCATGGCGCTGTTCACGGCGTGGATGGCGGCGGCGCAGTCGCAGAACATCCGCAGCGCCGTGTCCAACATACAGCAGGAGCCGCAGGAGGGCGCGCAGGAGCAGCAGGGGCAGGGGAAAAAGTAAGCGCCGCGGCGGACTGGGGCCGGGCGGGGATGGGCAGGTGCGCGGCTGCGGGTGCGGCTGCGGCTGCTGCGCTGCGAGCGATCCGAGGTGGCAGCGGACGTAGCATAGCGGGGCGCAAGGGCAGGGGTAGGAACTTATTCAGGGCGCACGGGACGCAGCGGGCTGCTGGGAGGCCACGTACAGGGTCATGTCACAGCAAGCAGGGCAGCCGGCGGGGTAGTGTGTAGGAGCCATGCAGAAGCCAGGCTGGCGCAGCGACGGCGCTGGCAACCCGCGAGGCAGCGACGGTGGACCGGAGAGAGCGACCGAGAGCGTTGCAGCTGTGTATGTGTGTGGTTGCTGTGTGTCTATCCGGCTTACGGTGGCCGAGTTTGGCGGCGTCCGGCGACGGCTGGTCTGCCATGCGTAGCCGCCGCGTCTTCAGCCGTGCACTAGTGCCGTCGTGGGCTCCGGTGCCCTTTTTGTTTGCGTCTGTGGTGGTCGGACGCTTCAACTGGCTTTGGTAGAGCGACAGATTTGGGTCGAGCCGAGAAAGGCTGAGGGGTGGCCCGGGCGCTGCAGCGCCCTCACGGCGGGGCCGCCTGAGCTTATTGGGACAGCATACGGCGCGTCTGTTATGACGGAGTACGCCCTCACCTGGCACCTTCGCCATACATGCACTTGAAAGCACTCGGCGCACTCCGGGACAGCAACCAGCACTCGATTGCCGAGACATACATGCCAGTTGAGCGGCCGCCCACCGCAGCTACCTAAGCAGATGGAGCAGCCAGAAGGCCGGCACCACACGCTTCTCAACCACCGGAAACGCGGGAAGCCCCGCGCTCACTGGGCCCATCTTGGGAACGTCTGTCTCCAGGGCCACGCGCCCAGGACCCCCCCCCTCCAGCGCTCCTCGAAACATCCGCCTCCAGAGCCAAGCGCAGCGCGCCCACACCGGCCGACCTTTTTACAAGCGCACACACCGCCATCCATCCCACCTCAAAGAGCACAGCCAGCGCGCCACTGCGCCGTGAGCACAGCCCCATCCAAGAAGGAACCCACCGACGCCCGGCTCAGTGCGCGCCGCCATTGCTGTCCGCGGCCGCGCACAGGCGCTGCATGATGCCTAGCGCGCCGCTGGCCTCCTCGTCGCCCGCGACCGCGGCAGTCGGCGCCGCCGCCAGCGCGGCGCCCACGGAGCGCAGGCACTCGTCGGCACTGTGGCTGTCCAGCCACAGCGAGTACTGCAGCGGCGTCAGGCCGGACCGCTCCTGCGGTGCCTGCACCGAGGCTGGCAGCCTGCGGGGCGGCGCGGCACAGCGTGGGACGGGTGAAGGCCACGTACCCGGCAGCGAGGGGGTGGGCATGGCGGCATTGCGGCACGCACAGGACACATCTGTGTGCGCAGCTGGCGCGGGGAGCTGCAGAGCGCGCGTCGCAACTGGCCAGGGAGGTGGGCAGCCCGCGCACGCGCGCGCACCTGGAGAACAGGTGGTGCAGCGTGACCGAGGCCGGCAGCTCCGCCAACAGCGGGTTGGAGCCGATGGCCGCGGCGGGCGTGAAGAGCAGCGCGCGGAAGGCCTTCACCGCGCGGTAGGGCTGCCCCAGCTGCTCCAGCGGGTGCAGGTGCTGCCCAACGGCCGCCTGCAGCTCGGCCAGGTCCTTGGCCACCTGGGGCCGGAGAGGGGAGGAGGCAGGGCAGCGCAAGAGGCGGGACCAGGGGACGGCTGTCAGGCCGCGGCAGGGACCCACGGGATACAAGGCCACGGCGCGCAGCGCGCATGCTTGTAGCCCGGTGCGGTAGGTTCACGGTGACTCAAGCCCACAGCCCCGCGGATCCCTCCAACGCACCAGCAGCTTGCCCGCCTGCGTCAGCGGCCGCAGCAGCGCTGCGTGGCGCACGAAGAACACCAGCAGGCGGCACGCCATGCGCTCCACCAGGCCGCCCACGCACGACGGCACCGCGGGCGACGGCGGCGGCACGAAGCGGCCCAGGAACTCGGCCCGGAAGTCCGCCAGCAGCGCCGCCACCTCGGCCACGTGCGGCGAGGTGGACGTCACGTCGTGGTCGCCGCCGTCGGCGCCCGCGCCGTAGCCGGGCCAGGCGTGCATGCGCAGCAGCCGCTCCTCGCACGCCTCCACCAGCGCGCGGAAGATGGGCGCCACCGTGTCCACTGCCGCGGCCTGCACCGCGCCCAGCGCCGCGCCCAGCGCCGGCGCGGCCGTGGGCGGCAGCTTGGCCAGCGCGGCCGCCAGCGAGCGCTGCGTCTCCTGCAGGTGGCTGCACAGCGCGATATTGCGCAGCTGCGCGCCGTTGGGGCTGGTGCGGCCGCCGGCGCCGGCGTTTGAAGTGCCGTCGGCGCCCAGCGGCCCCAGCTGTCGCAACTCGGGGCCCGAGGCCGCAGAGAATTCGGCGCGCTCCGCCAGCAGCGCCAGCGCCTTGGCAGCGGTAGCCGCCATCATGGCCGCCAGCTGGGGCGAGGAGGAGCCCACCTTGAGCTCCTCGTGGAACAGCCTGGGGGCGGGGGAGGGGAGGGTAGGCGGATGACGCCGGCACGTGAGCAGTGGAAAGTGTAGGCACACAAGCAGCGTGGAGGGTCGGAAGCAAGTGGACCGAGGGGTGTTAGTAGGCCGCGCGAGGCGGGTGCGTCCGGGATCATGAACAGGCACGGTGAGCCCGCGCCAGGGCCGTGAGCGCGATTGGTGAGTAGTAAGGGGGGGACCTGCCGAGGTTAGGCGCCTGTGGGGCCGAGGGACAGGGCGCGGGCGCTCACCCGATGCATTTTTGCACCTCGGTGGCGCTCGGCAGCTGGCGGCTGCTGCCCGGGAAGGCGGCCGCCACGGCGTCCGTAAGCCGCGACAGGCAGCCCGCCATGTAGGCGGTCTGGAAGGGGCCCGTCGCCGCCAGCAGCTGGTGCAGCTGCACGGGGCCCACCGCCGGCAGCACACCCTGCGGTTGGCGGGCAAAGGGCCGCAACAGTGAGCCAGGCGGGCACGTCGACAACCCCTGGCCGAGCGGCGGCTGGCGCACGCGCGCGAACCCCAGGACCCAGCGGTCGCCATGGGGCCTCTCGCTGGCTGTCGCGCGGGCCAAGCCGCCGCCAGTGTCGAATGCCAGCCCCGCCGCCCCCGCCCCCGTTCAGCCGCCCCATCGCAGCCCACCTTGATGGTGGTCTCCGCCGTCAGCCGCTCAAACATGGTCTCCACCAGCCCGGCCAGGCGGGGGTACGCGGCCGTCAGCGTGTCGCGCACGAAGCCGCCCTTGCCGGGCTTGGCCACCGAGGCAAATGCGTCCGTGGTGGCGCGCACCACGTCCGACCTGACAGCAGGGCGCCCAGGGCAGCAGCGGCTTGGACGAAGGGCGGGCACGGGCCCACCACGCTGGCTGGCATGGGAGACTCGGGACGCCGATAGAGCGGACGCAGGCTGGTCGTTGGCCCCACCCTGGCCCCGCCCGAGCTGCCCCGGCGGCGGTCAGCTGCTCCTCAGCCGACTCACCAGAACCTGGCCACCAGAAGCGGCTCCCCTGGCGCCACCAGCACGTCCAGGAAGCACACGTGCGACAGCGGGTCGCGCTTCTTGGCCACCACGCGCTGCAGGTGCCACACGGCCACCGTGGAGGAGCTGATCTGCTCCAGCACGTCGCGCAGGGCCTGGGCGCAGCAGGCACGGCGGTGGGGCCAGGCGGCGGCGGCGGCGGCAGGGTGAGCAGCGCTGGGAAGGTGTGCACACGAAGGCGGGGTGCTGCTTGTGCTGTACGTTAGGACGCTAACGACGGCGCCAGCCCAGCCAGTCACAGTGACACCCACTCAGCCGTCGTTACCCGTACCTGCCACATCTTGTCCTGCGCACCCGGCGCCGCCTGGCCACGTGCCGCGGCGGCTGCCCCGCCTGCGCCGGCACCCGCCGCCCCCGCCGCGCCGGCACCCGCCGCGGCCTGCGCCGCGAGGTGTCTGCTGTCGAGGGCGTTGCGCAACGCCTTTTCGATGTCGTGCAGGTGGCGGGACAGCAGCTGGGCCACGGCCTGTGTGCATGAGGCAGGGCCGAGGGGTTGGCGTGGTTGTGACTCGGTGAGCAGAAGCCAAAGAACGTGGGGCACCGGGCCGCAGAGGGATTGGCGGCTGGGTTCGCGCCCCCTACCCTTGATTGCGCGCTGTCGGCCCTGCCCCCCTCAACCTGTACCAGGTGAAGCTGCGCATGGCCACGCGAGCACCATGGCCCACAGTACCGCGCCAAGGCCAGCGGGGCCTCCCACGCCCTCCCAGCCCGCCCAAGGGATGCAAGCAGAGGGAGGGATGTGGATTTGCAGCCCGAGTTGCCCACCTGCTGCAGCTCGTCCAGGTTGAAGATGACCTGCAGCGCGCTGCCCACTTTGGCCTGGCTCAGCGACTCGACGCCCTCCAGCAGCGCGGCCTGCAGTGGGCGCCGCACCTCGGGATGAGCTGCTGTGCGGTGGCGAATGTCTAGCACGGGCGGTGAGCAAGCGCGTGGAGCAGGCAGTGCGGCAGGCAATGGCTGGCGGTGGCAGAAGCCGCTGGCCGCCAGAAGAGGCATCACGCCACAGCGCGCCAGCTCGAGCTCAGAACAGAGCTCGGCTGGTGTAGTTGGTGATAAGGCACTGTCGCAGCTGTCGAGATAGCAAGCTAGGATGCCGAGGCTCGTGCACGTCCCGGGGCCGTGGGCTTGAGCGAGCCGGGCGAAACCGGCGTGCCCCATTGGCGCCCCCCCTCCGGCCGCCCTGTGCCCCACCTCCGCCTGCTCCTGCACCGACTTGCGTGCGGACTCGAGGAACTGCGCGTCCGCGGCCACCGCCTCGATGCCCGACAGGTCCACCTCCGTGTCAACGTGGCGTATGTCTGTGATGAGCTTGGCTGCCTTAGCGAGGTCCACCTGGGCTGCCGGGACAGCCAGCTGTGCGCGCAGCTTCTGCGCCAGCTTTAAGCGGTGGATCACGTGCCGCAAGATATCAACAGTGCCGTGGATGTTGCGCAGCTGCTGAGTCCTGTGCTTGATCTGCTCATAGGGTCCCACCACCTCCGCGCGGATGCGCCTGACCGCGCTCTGCAGCGACTCCACCGATAGAACGACGTCCCTGACGGAGTTCTCCGCGTCCAGCATTCGCCGAACGTGGTGCAGCAGTTCCTTGTTCCGCACAACCACCTCGCTCGACAGCGCGCCTTCCAGCTGGTGCACGCCATCGCGCAGCTGTTCAGTTTGCGCTGAAGCGGTGGTATGCGAGCCCCCCAGGACTTTCGAGGTGAACTCGGCGACATTGAAATTGTCCGCTAAGAAGGGTGCAAAGCGCGGCCCGGCTAGAATGTCATCGCTATTGCTAGGGCCCGCAGCGTGCGGGTCGGCATCCGTGCTGTCGCCCCCCTTGCCCATTTTGTGGCGAGGCTTATGGTTGTGTTGTAAACATCGTAAATGCAGCGAGGCGCGAGGAGCAGCGGAAATACAGTAAGCCAATGCAGGGCGGGTATGGATTTCGGGCGGTTGGCAATGGCGTCACGTACGCTGTACACTCCCGACCCCCGACCCATCTTCACCAACTGCAACAGGCACTGTTTGCTTGCTGTGACTGCGCCTGTACGCAGGCGCCAGCTAAGGGAACAAAGGTCCCTGCGCTAGAACCGCTGCCACAGGGAACGGCAGGGGCACACAACGCGCTTGCATGGACCCGAGGCCAGGGGAACTGCGGAAGCTCCCCGGGGCTCCTCTGCTCTAGACTGGCTGCTTGCTGCCCCTATGCGCCCGGTGTCGGGCGTGACGCACCCTGCCTATGCCCGGCCGAGCATGTGAAGTCACAGTGTAGTTACAACAGCAGCGGGGAAGTTGCAGTCAGCGTCACCTCACTTGACTGTACCAGATGCAGCATACCAGAAGCGTCTCAAGATCTACAACACCGCCTTTGCTGCGCCTGCCAAGCTACGCAGCTCTGTAGACCACACCACACGCGCATCCATACATAGCTACCGTAAAATGCCTAGGACACGACAAGGTGCTAGGCCGTCGCCGCTGCTGCCAGCGGGCTCAAGCGCTGCGGGTCATCTCTCGTCCAGCTACATCTCCTGCGCCTGCCGTACAGCCTTGCTCGCCACTGCGCCGTCGTCCTCCTGCCCCGCTTCCGAGCTGCCGCCGGGAGTCGCCGGCGCTGCGGCGCTGGTGCCCTCATCGCCACCGCCGGCGGCCGCCGCGCCCCAGCCGCCCGGCACCAGCGGCTGCATCAGGTAGGGCGCGCCAGGACCGATGCGCTGGCCCAGCCCCAGCGGCCACACCCACACCGGCGCACCCAGGGGCCGCAACACCTGCGGCAGCGGCGCCAGCCAGTACATACAGCGCAGAAGGGCCAACCTGCCGCTTGCTCTCCTCGTCCTGGCGGCTCAGCCACACCGCAAAGCCACGCGGGTCCTCGGGCTCGCGGCTGCCGTCCGTCAGGGCCCGCATGCGCACGGGGCAGCCGTCGAAGCGAGCCGGACGCTGCTGTCCACTGGCAGCTTTGACGCCTTCCAGGCCGCTGCCGGTGTCAGAGTGGGCGGGCTTGGGGTTGGGCACGCCTCGGGGTGCGCGCCCGTCCCTGGCGGGCTCCAGCCAGTGCTGCCCCTCCAGAGCGTGCACCGAGGTGTATTGCAGTGGCAGGGCGGCGCCCTGCCAGCATGACTCGGGGCTCAGCAGATGAGCAGACGCAGCGTCGTGCCCGCTCCGGTCGATGCCAACGAGAGGCACGGCCGGCAGTGGCTGCGGCCGGCGGGTTGTACGCAGAGTCAGCAGGGACACAACAAGCAGAGAAGAGGTGGCTGGTGTCGGTATCTATGTCTGAAGCGTACAGCCGGGTATCGGCGGCCAGGCCGTGCTCACCGCCACATGAGAAGTGCGGTCTGCGGCTGAGGCGGCGAGCAGAAGCGCAGAGCCGTGCTGCAGGGTGCCTGAAGGGGGAGGGGGGAGCCGATGGGGCTGACGGATGTTTTGGGTCCGTTGCGGCAATGCCGTGCGAGGCGCCGGGTGGCGAGAGCGCAGCAGCACGGAAGCTGACGTGCGAGCGGGTCCGCCCCCCCACACTTGCCTTGAGGAGACATGTTTGTATCAAAGGGGCCTGCGCACAGGTTGCTGTGAACGAACTGCCTTGTCGCGGGGGAGCTTGCGGAGGTACCGCTAGGGTGAGCTGGCGGGTGGCAGGAGTTGAATAATGCGTGTCGGGTTGCTGTGAGTTGCTGTAGTTTGTACTTTATGTGGTGTGGAGTCGTCGTCTCTATCTGAGTTACTGCTGAGCCCCGCTCATCATGTCTGCGACAGTAAGGTCCGCTCAAGTCCTCAAGACCAAGGTCTGCTCCGCCTGAATCCACTTGCGTGGTAAGTCCGGCGCCTTCCCATCCATGCATTCCGGTCCGGCCGGACATGTGGCCGGACCTGGTGGCCCCTTACTTCGTTCCGCCATTGTATATTGGCTATCTTGCCATGTGCCGCGCGGATCTGCCACATCGCCGCACACATATGCCCCGCGACGTCCGTTGTCCTCGGCTGCTCAAACCCAATACAAGCCGGCAGGCGACCCGCACGGCCCACCACTGGACCGCCCATCGACCAAGCAGCCCATACCGTGCGACGTGCGACACGATATGTCCCCGCCGCAATTCGGAAAGGGGCGCACCCCCAGTCCATCCTCTTTCTTTCTTTCTTGGGCTGCAGGCCGCCCCCCGACCATAGGGGCTTCATCCAGGGCTGAGCTCGCCGCCTGCCATGGCCTCCGCCCCTATCTACTGTCACCGCCGTGGCCCGGCCCGGCCCGGCCCGGCCCGGCCCCGCCCGGCGACCACTTGGCTGATGGCTGACAATTTGCAGCGGAAACATAGCCCGAGGGCCAGAGCGTGG
>BDDC01000507.1:10298-58362 GCA_001662425.1 Chlamydomonas sphaeroides
AAGGTTGATGAGGCGGGCGTGCTGGCGGGTCTGGCCCTGGATCTCACCGGCCTGGGAACGGACGGGGAAAACCCTAGATTAAAGGCAAAGACCCCTACTGGATTGGTGCTTGGAGGAATAAGCTACATGGGACACTTGGGGAGGCCCGGAAGCTACGTCACGGCGACACGTCCCGTGCCCTCAACAGCTGGGCGGTATATCTCATGCACCTACAGTCGGTCAACAGCCAGATAATGTGACTTGGCATACCTTGTGGTCACCCTTCTGGATGGCGGTGGTGAAGTTACCGTCAGCGGGCACCATCAGCAGGCACACATCGGCCTGGGCGGCACCGGAAATCATGTTCTTGATGAAGTCGCGGTGACCTGCACATGTCATGGACGTTAGCAAGGGGTTTTAGTGGACACAAGGGTGAACGCCACTCGGAGCGGTTGACGCACCGGGGGCATCAATGATGGTGTAGTGCCACTTCTCCGTGAAGAACTCCTTGGTGGTGCAGGCGATGGTCACACCGCGCTCGCGCTCCTCCTTGGCGCGGTCCATGTAGAAGGCGAAGGCGAACGAAGACTTGCCGAGGGCAGCGGCCTCCTCCTTGAGCTTCTCCAGCTCACGCTCGGGGATACCGCCGAGCTCGAACAGCAGACGACCAGTGGTGGTCGACTTGCCGGAGTCGACATGGCCGCAACTGTGGAAGCAGGAAACACAAGGCGTCAGGACCACATTGCTAGCCGCAATTGTGCTCAGCAGTTGCCCTGAACACACGACTCACATGACAATCGACAGATGCTCCTTGCCCTCGGCCATTTTTGCTGCTGTTGTGGGAAAAGGGAGCAGAAGGGCGCAGGTAAGGCGGAAACAACGCACATCGTAGGCGGCGCCGACCGAGCCTCTGCGCGCTGCGATGGCTTGTCCGAGGACCGCTGGCTGGCTGTAAGTCCGTCTACAGCCACCAGGACAGCGCTGGCAGCCAGCGAGCGGCAAAGCCGCCGATCTGCTGGGCCCAAGTCGGCTATAGAAGTGCGCCTACCTTGAAGAAGCAAGTAAGGGGTGTAGTGCAACGGGGAAGTGCCCGTTAGTATGCACTGGTAAAGGAGAGGAAGATATGTGTCTCGCGGGCCTTCATATGCGCGGGCCCATGCGAGAGCGTCCGAGGGGGTGTTTTTGCCCCGCGACCGATTACGCCGCCTTCATTATCAAGCCTGGTGTAACAGATACTCAAAGGAGTGACGACGGAGGCTGGCTGCACAGACTTCCCGTCGCGGCGAGCACTGAGCATCCTCGGCGCCCGTCCTTGCCTCGCACACCTTCACCCATGCTGATCAATTCCTTCGCGTATTCAAGCACTTTGTGGGTGCCTGTGGGTCCAGTGCGTGGCATTACGACCCATGGACCGTTGTGCATGTTGGTCTGGCAAGGGGGCCTCTGCTGCTCTCGGGGGAGCTGGGCCAGGGGCTGGGCTCGTGGCACCTTCGGCAGCCAAGTTGCACTGTGTTCCGTCCCCCGCTCTGGCCATGAAGACTCCCCCTCTCCACTGAAGCCGCTCACGAACCCTACACCGCACATACCTCCCCCCGTCTCCCCCTGAACAATGAAGCCGCCGGGACCCACCCGGACATCCTGCCCAAGGGGTCTAATTTCTATGGTGGCTGCTCATTACACCCACGCCACTTCCCACCGCTTCCGTAGACAGGGGCCAGTCCAGCTATTCCAATCCAAGCGATAGCAGTGAAATCTACCAGCGGGGATACCCCATAATATCGACGGCCATGTAGCGCCACACCGCAGCAGGCCAGCATGCATGGAGGGCTCCTGGTAATAATTAGCTCTACGGGTGATGCGGCCTGCCGTCCCACACAGTGACGTACTACCGACGCCAGGTAACCCACAGAGGTAACCTACACATCCGCGTGCGGGCCGGGCCAGCCGGGGATTCGGTTCCGTTGGGCGGCGCTAGGCTTAACTCGCCGCAGGGCGCATCTGAACGCATCCCTGCTTGCACACGTCCAACGCGTCACTAACACCCAGGGCGTGCAACGCTCGACCGAAGCGTAACCAACACCCATGGCGTGCCGCATACTCTCGCCGCTCCGGTGAACACACCACAGCGGCTGCTCCGCGTCGCTGTTGCCCAAGTCCCAGGGGTCCAGAGCTAGAAGGGAAATTGTGTTGCACAATGATGCCAGGGATAAGATCGTGTTCGGATGGGGAAAATTCAAGCTCTCCAGCGGAACGCGCTGGGTCTGTAGTTGAATGAACAGCGTGCATTAATGGGGTTGCACATCCCCGGCTGGGGAACACACCCTCTCCCTGAATTCCACACACCGCAGCTCATAGTGCAGTCCGGGTTGCGGAAGTAAAGCGCTGCCAATCATAGCTAGGTAGCACGCGCAGGACATCATGGCACAGCAGCTGCCTGACACGTGATACAGAGAGCCACACAGCCAAGACCAAGCTCGCTAAGACGACGGCTGCCAAGACAGAATTGCGGAGATCGATCCGCTGGCATGCATGGGGACCAGGCAGCTCGTTGCAGGCGTTAGTTACAGCAGTGCGGAGGAAGAGAGCATGCGCTCAGAGATGAAGAGCTACGTAGTTATTTAAAGGGGCGCCCCTACACGGCGGCCCGTAGCTTTCTAGAGATACTGGGTATAGGAAGAGTACAAGAGCGGAGAAGAAGAGAGAAGACAACCCACGGCAAGGAAATGCCGGCGCACGGTGCCGCCTGCAAATAAGACTACCTCCAGAACGCAGATTATAGCTAGCGCAAAGCGTTATAAGTAAAACGAAACTGGAACGACCCAAACGGGAGATTCTCTAAAGCGCCTGACAGAGCCATGTGCCGGGGGGCCCTGCCGAACGGCACACGGGAGGGCCCTGCTTCCCAATGCAGGGCTCTTCAGGGCCGCGACCATCCTAAGCGGGTGCCATGCAGCCGCCATCTGCCCAGCATCAGCATTGGGGTAGGGTATGAGGTCAGCGCAAGCGCTCGGCCGAGGGGCGAATCAGCAGCCCTCACCTCGCCACCCGGCCTAAAGAAAGTCTAGGGTTGGGTCGTGAAATCAATCGCGTCAGGAATCCGCAACCACGTCCGCATCACTGGGAGTCTTGCGCCAGACAACACTGCAGCCGTACGCGTCATGCCTCCTCTCTGCGTGTCTTGTCTGCCCAGGGCACAAAACACAACATTGCCCAACGTTAAGCCCGCACACCCGTCACCGACGCGGCGCCTCACAAGCACCAAAAGGAATCCCCGAGTCGCTCCTCTAGCGGTCATAGCCTCCTAGAGCTCGGCTTCTACGGCCTGCTTGCTGCAACGACGTCTGCCTCCAAGAAGACAACAAACCCCATGTCAACAAAAGCGTGCCTCCTACTACCTGAGCTTGAGGGTCTCCATCCGTCCGCAAGTCCGCCCATCCCCCCTACCCATGCGGCGTTGAGTCTCCGCTCGCGGTACCAAACAACCGCCACGACAGCCAAGTCGTCAGCAGGCCGGACGCCACGCGGGTCGGGTCGAAGCACGACCGGTCAGGTCGGGCACCCAGCGCCGCGGCCGCGCCCGCGTCGCCCGCCACCGCCTGAGCGGATGGCAGGCAGGACGGCTCAGAGCACGCGTGGCCCTTGACGTGCAGGCGCGTGCGCACTGCGGCCGCTGCTGACAAAGGCCGCCCGACAGCACCGCCGTCCTCCGACGCCGCCGTGCCTGACCTCCGCTGCTCGCCGCTTGCGCTGCCGCTGCCGCCGCCGCCGCCGCTGCCACCGCTTGTGCCGTTGCCCTGGAGCGCAGCGCTTGCCGCCGCCGCGCCGTCCGGCTCCGCGCCAGCTGCCGGCGCCGGAGCGGCGGCCGGCGGCTGTACCTGGCCCTCCGGGCCGCTGCGCTGCGCTCCACCGCCCCGTCACATCTGCATGCTGGCGTTGCTGCTGCCGTGCGAGTAGCGGCTGTTGAGCAGCTCCGTGCTCTCGCTGCTGCTCTTCATCACCAGCGGGCTCTGCGGCGATGCAGGCGCGTAGCCGTGGCCGTGGCCGTGGGGTTGCTTGTCCGAGCTGAGCAGCGAGCCCAGCGTCTGGTAGCCGCCGACCGGGGCCGGCGCCGAAGGCCGCAGCGGCGTCGCGGGGCCGCTGCTGGGGCTCGCCAGCGGGCCCGCCGACGGCGGCGCGCCGGCGGGCGGCGCAACGCGGCGGGGGGTGGAGGTGGTGGCGGGCGCCGGCGCTGCGGGCGAGGCCATGGAGCGCATGGAGCGGCGGGTCGAGTAGCGGGCGACCCAGGGGTGGTGGAGCATCTCGAGGATGGTGGGGCGCTCGGCGGCGTGCTTCGACAGCGCCGACGTGATGAAGGCCTTGGCCTCCTCGCTCATGCCAGCGGGGAAGGCGGGCATGCTGTGGTTGATGCGCTCCTCGGTGCTGGTGCGGCTCTGGTCGAAGAATGGCGGGAAGCCGACCAGCAGCTCATACGTCAGCACGCCGACGGCCCAGGCGTCAACCTGTGCGTCACGGCAAGTGGTGGGCACAGCACGGGTGAGCACGGCTCATCGCAGGTTCCGCAAGCTCGGCACCAAAAAAGAACGGCAGAGCAAGCGCCAACAAGGCCGCTGGATGGCTCACCCGTGCCGAGTAATGCAGGCGCTCGTTGTCCTTGTTCTCCTCGGGTCTCGACTTGAAGGGGCAGCGCAGCACCTCGGGCGCCATGTAGTCCAGGGTCTGCAGGGCAGGGGAGGCGAGGGGACAGAGTTAAGCAAGGCTAGGAGACAAATTGCTGGATGCGGCTGGCTTTGGGAGAGGCATGCCGTAGATGACATGTCCCGCACACCCGCAGCAAGGCGCTCACCCCTGCGCGGGTGACGGCGCGCTCCTCGCGCAGGTCGATGGCGAGCCCGAAGTCGCCCAGCTTGAGGCACATGGCCTTGTTGAACAGGATGTTCTCTGGCTTGATGTCGCGGTGGATGATGGCGCGGCTGTGCAGGTACTGCAGCACGCGCAGGAAGGGCTCCAGCACCAGCTGCACCGCCAGCCGCTCGCTGAGCCGGCCGCCATACTTGTGCAGGAGCGTGAACAGGTCGCTGCCGTCGGCGTACTCCTGCACCAGGATCACCTTGTCGCCCTCCTGAAGAGCGTAAGAAGCGCAGGGCGCGAACTGTCAGCACAGGCCAGCGCACAGAACGCCGGCGGCCAAGGCCCAGAGCTCCGAGCCCCAAACCCATGCGTCCCCTCGCACCTGGAAGGAGGCGTACAGGTGCACGATGTTCTCGTGGCACAGGCTCGAGTGCACGCGGACCTCGCGGTAGATCTGGTACTTGTACAGGTCGCACACCGACATGAGGTGGTAGATCTTGAGCACCACCACCTCGCCCGACGCGCGGCACACGGCCTTGTAGACCGTGCTGGCGTAGCCCGTGTACAGCTTGTCGCCCAGCGTGTAGTCGCTCAGGCGCCACTGCGAGCGCTGCATGCGCGGCGGCAGGTTGGGCGACACCACCAGCGGAATCGTGGGGCCGTGGTGCGGGTTGGCCAGCGGGTCTGCCGGCATGGGCTGCAGCGGCCGGCCCGACTGGGGCAGCTGGCAGTAGCGCGCCGCCTCCAGCAGGCGGTCCAGGTTGGAGGCGTAGGCGTGCCGGTTGAGCGGCGTGCCGGGCTGGTGGGCAGCCGCCAGGGGCGCGGCGTGGCCAGCGACTGGCGCGGCCGGCTGCGCCGGCGCGTGGTGGCTGTGCGCGTGGGCGGCGTGGTGGCCGTGCACCTGACCGTGGGCGTGCTGGTGCACGTGCGGAGGCGCGTGCACGTGGGCGACGCCAGGCTGCGTAATCGTCAGGTGCGGCATGGGCGCCACGGGCGCGCCGGCTGAACGGCTCGACTGCACCGACATAGCTGAGATGGAGGACGAGGACGACAGCGTGGAGTCGTTCGACAGCTTGCTGCGCTTGCCGCCGGCGGCGGCGCCGGCGGGGCCGGCAGGTGAGGTGCCGCCGGCCTCCGAGATCTTCATCTTGTTGACGTACTCGGTGAGCCCAGAGTTGTACGACTGTGCACGAGACATGTCCTGGGCCGAGCCTTGCGGCGGACAGGAGCCGTCAGCTGCTGCGTGCTGGAGCGCCGCCGCGGCCTTGGAGAAGGCAGAGGGTGGTGCGGCGGCGGGTGACTTGGGGTTGTGCGCCGGGCTGTTGGCTGCAGAGCTGCTTGATGAGCCGAGGAGCAGCGGGCTGATCATGTCCATAAACTTCTTGGGGACCGACGGCGACGAAGGCGAGGCGGCCTTGGCAGCGGCCTTCTTGCCTGCACGGAGCGGGTGGGCACAGCGGCGGTCAACTTACAGCGCAACGCATGTGCTGGCAACAGTTACAGTCTAACAGGGCATCGACAAATCAGAGCGCTCGTCGGGCAAAGCTTCGCTTGATGTCACAGGCTCGTCGCGGTTGCTGCAGGTTGCTGCCCACGCATGTGGCGGGAAGCAAGCCCCACCTTCGTCCTTGCTGCCCAGCAGCCCCTTCAGGAATCCTTGCTTGTCGTGGTGCTTGTCATAGGTCTCTGCAGGCGCGTGTTTGGAAAAGCGTAAGCAGCTGCCAGGCTTGCGCCACGCGCATGCGAGCATGGCTGCCCACTCACCAGAGTATGCGAGCTCCCCCTTGCCAGCGAAATACCCAGGAAGTTCCATCAGCGCTGATGAGCTGAGACGATCCGAAGAGAGGCGGTGACAAGCCTAGCTCGTATGGGGAGCCGTCTCGTCGGCGCTTAGAGATGGAAGAAAGGCAGTCGTCACGGTAGACTATGACGTTTAAGCTAGAGCAGCGAGGTTATCAACCTGCGGTCAGAGGCAGAAATGAATTAGTGAATGCTGGAGGAGCAAGCACAAGGAGTTACTGAGCTCCGTAGCGGTCGGGCCGAGGCGCACAACACCTATGCGAGCGCCTCGGCAATGTGCGACCCAGTAAAAAATGGCATATTGAATACGCTGGCTAGTTCTGCGGGGTTTGGCAAGGCTCAGACAGCTGCTCGTTCGCCGATGGCTGCCTCGGCACCGGTCCTATCGCACGAGGCGTGTCGCAGCTCGCTGTGAGTAAGCTGCACCACAAGGGCACAGGCCTCGTTGGGAGGCCACCCAAGTCGTGTTCAAGTGACCCGGCGAGCCAGCGCAACGCCATCGATCGGCGTCGGGTGCCGCGTTGTGGGAAATGTATGCCGCATTTGTAGCCACATATCGCGAGGTAAGGAGCTGCCTAAACGTCCGATTGGAAGCTGGGTGTGCCCACGGGCTCGCGACCCAGCATCAGCGGCCCGCCTCCTCACACCTGCAAGGAACGCCGTGCCCTGCTGCTCGAGGATGATGCTCGGCTTGGTTGAACGCACGCTGCTGCTCTGAGAGGCACCTCTTGACAGCCTAGCAGGTCAGCAGGAATGCGCGCGGCGACGCGAGTGTTGTTTGGTGACGATGCTTAAAGCGAGTGCCAAGGTGCAGTACGATACAGAGGCTAATGGAGGACGGCGTGCATTTTTGGGGCTCGGCTCGGTGTTGAGGGCTCGTGCTGGGGCTGCCGTACACCGGCGGGCGACCCGCGCTACTGGCCGCCTGTCGGCGTCCGCAACGCTCCCGCACAGCTGCCCTTAATAACTGCTCCGCGTGGCAGGCAAGGTCGTGGCCGCGACAGTGACAGCGTGACAGGACAGGGTGAAATGACAGCCTTGGGCAGCGCGACACGGCTCAGATGCGACTTTGCCGCACTGCATACGAACAGCGCGCGACTAGAATTGGTATTGTTCAATAAGACACATCCTCACTCCGACACACTTTCGACTGGCACTGAGAAGCTGCTCCCCGACCGGCCGCACTTTAAGCGCAACCGGAGCAGCTCAAGTTGATGCCAACTTGGATGCATAAGCAGGCTCCAAAAGCAGAATGCATAGTTTCGACCTGGTCACCCCTAACGCCAACCGCGACGAGCGTCTTCAGCGCGAAGCTACCCGGCTTGACAGTCCCGTGCCAATGCCCAACACGCGAACCCTTGCCACGCGCTAAGCTTCGGCAATCGTGCTGCGTCGCGCCAAGAGCGCAGGGTGGTTTCGACCTCTCGTACCTAAACCGCGAGCACTGCCAGGCACTGCCCTGCACCAGCGTAACTCGTCGAAAGCCTCGTAACCTCTACTTCTATAGCGAGCGGTCCCTAGCTGCCGTGACGTAGATCATGCACGCATCGACGGCCAGCAACGCGTGTTATCGTCGACCGCCTCGACAGTTGCCCGCGGTTGCCAAGCCAGGGGGGGCACCTGGCGCCACTTCACCCTATGACGCTGGCTCTTTCACCCCCATGCACAGCCTCGCGCCGCAAACCTCGCCGGACTGTCAGCCTCACAACCTGCAAGCTTTGCGGGGAGGCCCAGGCCTGCTAAGTGGAACCAATCCTGCGGGGCTCAGCGCATCAGGGCCCCGTGAAGGGAGGGGGTTCCACCCCACGCTTGGCGTCCGCACAGCTCGCTGCCTGAGCTGCCAGGGCCTGAGTGGAAGCGCAGGGTCCAGCACAAAACCTGACAATAAAGCCGGGCCGGTCACTCAGGGGACAGTCAGGCTCGTCCGCGCTGGTGTGGGCTGCTAATTCAATCATCGTGCTGTGTGTTGTGAGCGGGCTGTTGGCTCCAACTCCTGGCCACCTCCTGGCCAACGCAACATCCATGCAACTCGGTGACACGATCACGAAGTCACAACACAAATGCACAATCGCAAAGGCGTGGCATATCCTGCCGCGAGCAGGGTTTCAGGTCCAGGTTTCCGGTTTGCGGGTTTCAGATGCCCCACTTTTCGTGTTTCGGGTGGTTTCGTCGTTTGTTCGTGGATTGGGTGGTCACCAGGCTCTTGACATCTGCACCTCTTAACTTGCAAACTTGTGCACCCAGCCCCTACGCCATCCTCGACACAGCCCCCTGCGCCAACTTGAATGCTGTGCGGAGTGCCAACGTAGCGGGGCGCAGGCCATGTCTGACTGCGCAAAATCAGTAGTCCCAACCGACGCAAGCATGGGTTTTGGACCAGCTGGTCGCGCTGAACAATTAGCACCTGTTGCGCTCCCTAGCGGCTCCCTTAACCATGCGTGGATGGGCTTGGCCCCAGGAACCAGCAAGACAGGGAGCGGCCCTAAGCGGCCGGGACGGCCGCAGCGAGCTTTGCTGGTGAGGGCTGGCGGCGTGCGCTGGCCGGTGAGTTAGGCTAGGCAACCAGTATATTGGCCTGACTAGTTCATCCAGCTCGGCACTGCACATCAGCGGGTCCACGCGTCGCAGCGGGCAGGGCGCCTATACCGCCCCTCACCCCCGGCAAGCTCTCGGTGCCACGATGAGTGGAATGTCAGGTGCTGTAGTAGCAGGTGCTGTAGTGGCAGGTGCTGCATTGCGGCGGCATTGCGGCGGCGGTGCAGCGGCGTCACAGCGAGCCACATGGCACGACCCACCAGCCACCTGCGCAGCTCCAGTGGCAGCCTGCAGCAACAGCTAGCGCTGGTGAACCACGCCGCCGTCGCGTCAGCCAACAGCGCGCCGCGGCGCCGCAGCGCACACTGCAGCTCACGTGGGATCGCGCAGCGCAGTGCGTTTTCCCGTCGCGCCCCAGCCCCCCTGTCGGGCCCTCTCATGGGGCTGCCGCCAGCACCTGCAGTCCTTGCAGCCGGTCTGTCTCAGGTGCCCTACTCTGACCTCCACGCTGGTCCATCATTGAAAGCCACTGGGCCGTGCCCACGAACCCCCACCGCTCACGCAGCCATGCCACTCCCAACCGCGACCCCTCCAGGCGCAGGCCCTGCCGACTATCACCCTGTCTAACGACCCTGTCAGCGCCAGCAGGAGGCGGCCACGCCATGTCTCTGCTGCCGGCTGCGGCCACTCACCAGCTCCTGCTCCACACACCCGGGGTGGCGCACCAGGCGCATTAATATTATGAAATCCACACACCACACGCCACAACGCTCACCGCCACATACCCGCTCGCGGAGTGGGCGGCCTTGCCCGCATGCCCGGGACCCACTCGCACGGCACTCGCCCTGCCCTCGACACTCGACACTCAACACTCGCCCTCCCCCACTGCCCCGTTATGCGCCAACTCGGCGCCGGGCCCCTCCCACTCGAGCCCTGGGCCCCTAGCCGCTCCCAACGCTCCGCTGCACACGCCTCCCGCCGCACGGCCTGCACTACGACAGCGCCTGGCCCTGCTCCAGCGGCCCGCCTTCGCTCAGTCCTGCTGGCCGGTTGGCCCCACGTAGCGCGCCGTGATCAGGTTGTCCAGCATCTGGGGGGCGCAGGCATGGGCATGGGGGCATGGGATGGAAGCGGGGCAGGGGCAGCATGGGGGAAGGTTGAGGGGCGGCCCATGTGTCTGTCGTCCATCAGGGGATAGAAGCAGGCGGAGGGGCAGGGCAGGGGCCACCGACGTGAAAGCGCGCCACGTCAAGTGGACCAGAGCACGGGCGAGCCGTACCGCACTGGGACACGGCGAACAGCTGCTCGCCGCCGTCATCGTCTGCGCGGCCGGTTGTTCGCACCTCAGCCCACACCCCAGCCTCCACCTCCAAGGCCCGCAGCCCCTGCCCGGGCCCCCAGCCTCCAGACTCCGCGCCCCCACCTGGTTGACCAGCCAGCGGCCCGTGGGCTGCACGTCCAAGCGGTTGTGCTCGCGCACGTACTTGCCGCCGCGCAGCTTGAACTGCACCACCACCGTCGTTACCTGCGCGGCGAGGCGAAGGCGGGAGGGGAGCGCGGTGTTGGATGAGGCTGTGTGGCGCCAGATGGGCGCGAGAGACCGGGCCTGGGGCGTGATGGCGGGTGTGTGCAAAGGTTACAGCGTACTGTTGTACGTGCGCGCGTGCAGGCGGGGTGGCGCTGTCGAGCCGGACACGTGTACATGCAGGGCGGATGCCAGCAAGTGAAGCGCGTGAGGCATGGTAGGCTTGCACGGGTCAGGGCTCCTTCACAGCTGGCGGCCCGGGGCGGCTAAGGGCGAGGGCGCGGGCTGGACTAGGCTAGGTGCCAGGGCACGTGGTCAAGCGATTGGCCGCAAGCGGCGGCTCGAGGGCAGTTGCTGCGGCGACACCGGCCGCTGCGGCGCCGGCTCTGCCCCTTGCCGCGTCCCCGGAAAGGCCAATTGACTCCTGGCGAGCGCCAGCCGCCCGTCCGCATCCAGAGCCCAACCCGGCCAACCGCTGGTGACGCCAATGTGCATTGGGCCGCCCAACGGACCGCGTCCCACATCGGCCCTCCCGCTGCACGAGGGTGCCGCCGCCTCCTATGCCTGCTCTCTCAAGCCGGCCGGCCCCTGCGGTCCAGCCAGCCAGCCAGCCAGCCGACCAGCCCCCAACCCCATCGCGGCCGCGCGCTGAGCTGCTGCGGGCCAGCCAGCGAGCCGGAGCCAGGCGCCCATGCATTTCCGTTCGCCCGGCGACGCGGCCCCACGACAGCTTCCCAGGACCCAAGCCCCTCCCCTGCAAGATGCCACCGCTACCCTCCATCCCAGCCTGTTTGCTGAGCGCCTCACCACATAGCTGTCGCCCTCCACGTCTATCTGCTCGCCGCACTGGGTGTTGGGCGGCAGCGCGTAGATGCCCAGTGACCTCGGTGGTGGGGACACCACTCGGACCTGCCGGAGCGGGAGCGAGGAGGCGGCGCAGGAGCAAGGGGACGGGGCCCGCGGACGGGGCATGGGTGCGGGGACAGGATAACCCGCGCATGGACGCGGGAAGGATGACCCAGGCGCGGGCGCGCGACAGGTTGGCCGATCCGCCCTGGCGCCGGGGGAGCAGCCGCACGCAGCTGTCAGGCTAGCGCGCAGACCCAGTCTGCGGCTTGAGCGCACGGCTCTCGGTGGACGCTGCCCCACTGCGCATGTGGCCGCAGCCTCGCTCGGGACAGGATTGCGGCCTGGTGTGTTGGATGTAGGCCGCACCTCGTAGAGGCCGGGTTGGCGGGCCTTCTTGCTGCCGCCGCCGCCGCGCTGGCGGTGGCTCCTTGACGAGCTGCCGTCGGCGGACCCTGGTGCAGGCCCCGGCTTGGCGCACTGCTCGCGAACAAGCGGAAGTATAAGTGGAGCAAGGGGAGGTATGTCGGTTGGAACTAGAGAATGCGAGGAGGGCGCGGCCAGGTGGGGTGGGCTGCGTGGTAGAGGGGCCAGCGCACGGGTGTTGCTCGCGGCTGCCGGCGTGTTGCGACAGGCGACGGGCACTGGACACACGTCAGCTTGAGCGCTTGGTGTGAAGCCCTCCGGTGCGAAACGACTCAGGGCGACTTGACACGCTAGACTCGCCTGCACCAGAAGCGGTCGGTGTGATGGCCGAGCACCACACGCCACATCGGCGCGCATTCGCAGCGCCATCGAGGACTTCGGAAGCACCAAGAGCGCCAGCCCGCGGCTCAGGGCCGCAAGGTTCGACGAGTGGCCCAGGCGCACTCGACCGGCTCTCTCACAGAAGCTGAACGCTGGTCGACTGTCAATTAACAACGCAGCCTAGGAACGTCTTGATACAGCTGCGAGGGCGTAATCGTCGTGCAAGCAAGAAAGAGCGACTGAAGCGCTAGTCCTTGAAAGTGGAGTTGGGCCCCACAATGTGTTGCGTCGTGTGCTCACTGCAGTTACGTTCAGCGTGCTGTGGCGCTATGCGCTGAAGGCAACTGTGTCGCCGATGGAGGCCACCAGCTCGACCAAACCCTTGCCGCACCGATTGCCTACAGACAAGCCGCAGAGGCATACACACATGCCCAGATACGAATTGTAAACCCGATGCGGACGCGATTCTGGCTCCTGGCGTTCGCTCTCTTTTGCCAAAGCGTCACGGAAGCCACCATTCCAGACCGCGCAGCGTGGCCCCATGGCGACGATGACGAAACTCCACTTCAGCGTCTTGAGAGTGCGTGGGGCAGGTGCTGTGTGCCAGCGTGGCGCCGGCGTGGCGACCTGCCCGCGCGCTCACCCACCCGAGCACCCACGCTGGGCCACGCGCACGGTTTCCTGAGCCCAATGACCTCCTGCCTCTATCCACCACTCTATAATGCCCTACACAGAGCTCGTCCTGCCATACGGGTACCCCCTCGAGGTGCACACCGTGACCAGCGACGATGGCTTCATCCTCACGCTGCTGCGCATCCCGCACGGCGTCAGCTCCGACGCAGGGCCCGGCCAGGCCGTCACGGGGCCAGACGCCGCGTCACACAACTCGCATCTCAGCGAAGACGCCACCCTCTCCTCCTCTGCCTCCACCGCCGCTGCCTCTCATCGCCGAGCGCTGCGCGGCCTGCAGCATGGAGCCGCCGCCGCCGCCCTGCGGCCTGGCGCCACCTCCGCCTCTCGCGCCTCTTCGTCCTCCGCTTCCTCCGCCTCGTCTTCCCGCCCCGTGGTGTTCCTGCAGCACGGCCTACTTGACAGCGCCGCCGGCTACCTGGTCAACGGCCCCGGCCGCAGCCTGGCCTTTATCCTGGCGGACCTGGGTGGGTGGGTGCAGCAGGCGCTAAGCGGACGATCATTAAGGGATGCTTGGTGTGGATGGATGCATAAGCGGCCAGAGTGGCTTCGTCAGGGAGTTGGGGAAGCTGAGAGGCGCAGCCGCCGCCCTCCCGCACGGCGCTCCCTGCTCGCTGCTCTTAATCTGCATCCCCGCTCTCGCCCCTGCTGCCGCCGCCGTTGCCAGGTTACGACGTCTGGTGGGTGCCTGGGCCGCGTTGCCGTTGCCGTAGCCCCATACGCGGGTAGTATGCCAGCGCAGCACTATCGCGTCCCAGCGCAGCCAATCCACAGCCCGCCCAGCACCCCGACGTACCTCTCTGCCCGCCGCCTTGCTCGCCCGCCCGCCCGATCCCGCCGGTATGCCTCTTGTCCGCTGCGCAGGCTGGGCAACGTGCGAGGCAACTCGCTCAGCCGGGCCCACATTAGCCTGCTGCCCACGGACGTCCGATTTTGGCAGGTGCGCGGTGCTGAGGCGCAGGTCGCAGGGCGGTCGGCGGGCAGGGCGGTGCACCGCTCACGCTGACGGGACGGCACGTACGGTGTCAGCTGTGCGCCTCGCCTGTGCTGGAGAAACAATACCATAACCCACGCAGTGGTCGTACGACGAGATGGCGGCGTACGACATACCCGCCATGCTGACGTATGCGCTGTCCGTCAGTGGGTCGGCCAGCCTCAGGTGCGTGACGCCGGGGCCGTCGCGGCCGCCACCCCACACTGCGAGATCCCTGCCGCTTCCCTGGGCACGGCCGCCTGCGAGCCGCCGACTGCTGCTGGCCGCACTGCTGCGTTCACGAAACTCCACTTCTTCACGCGCACTAAGCTACATCCACCTGCGCTTGACTGGCACACGACCTTGTGCCCCACCCCCACCTTGCCTCACACATCCCTGACGCCCTCACGCCCCACCACCACTGGTGTCGCAGCTATGTGGGCCACAGCCAGGGCACCACAGTCATACTGGCGGCGCTATCGGCGGACGCGGAGCGTGTGGCGGGCCACGACGGCGGCCGGCGGCCCTGGCGGCCCGGCGGCGACCCCGGGCCCCAGCCCGACGCCCCGGGCCCCCGGCTGCCGCTGGCGTCGCTGGTGGAGCGCGTGGTGCTCATGGCGCCCGTGGCCATGGCCAAGCACCTGACCAGCGTGCCGCTGCTGGCGATGGCGGCCATGAACACGGACGACGTGCGTGCGGGGGTTGCGTGGGGATGGGCTGCGGCGTGGCTGGGAGCCGGGGGCTGCTTGGGGCGGAGGCCAGGGGCTGCCTGGGCCCACCTTGCCGGTGCGGTTGGGAGCCAGGACCGCCGCAGTCCCAGGGGCCCCCGGCCCTCGCGGCAGCCCTGGGCCCCTGGCTGTGCGCACCTGCCCTCCCTTGACCGTGCATTCTCATGAGACCCGTCCCTCCCTCCATACCTCCCTCTTTGCCTCCCTGCCTCCCTCCTGCCTCCCACGCGCCCGCAGATGTTCACGCTGCTGGGGCTGCACGAGTTCCTGCCCTCGCAGCAGGTGGTGGCGGCGCTGGAGGGGCGGCTGTGCGCGCTGCAGCCCTACCTGTGCGTGTCCTTCCTGGCGGCGCTGTGCGGATACAACCCCGATAACCTGGTGAGGGAGGGGAGGGCAGGGAGTGGAAGGGAGGGGGAGGGAACAGGTCCGGACGGGGCCATTGACACCATCGCAACCAGCAGCACACGGCCGCAGCAGCAGTCGGCAATGAGGCTGCGCCGGGAGCGAGCGCCTGCGGAGCCTTGACGCCTTGACGCCTCCCGCTGTTCCCCACTCCATCCTCCGCCCAGGACAACTCCCGTCTGGCGCTGTACCTGTCGTACACGCCCGCCGGCACGTCCGTGCAAAACATGGCGCACTGGGCGCAGGTGTGGGCGCGTGAGGGCGGGAGGGCAGGGGCGTGTGGGCGCTGAACCCAGCCGCGGTTCTCATCGCCCCAACATGCGCACCGAGCTGCGCCGACACCCGGCCACGACGCAATGCAGCCCAACGCAGCCCACTGGTTGTGTTGCCAACCCACGCCGTCCTCCCACGCGCATCATGTTGCTCCGCCCGCCCCCTCGTTCCCCTGCCTCAGGCGGTGCGCGCCCGCGCGCCCAACACCTTTATGCACTTTGACTACGGCATGGACTGCGGCAATGCCCGCTGCAACCAGCTGGCGTACGGCAGCCTGGACCCACCGGTGCGTGCGCCCGGAGGGATCATGGGGGAGGAGGAGGGAGGAGGCATGGGGAGGGGGGAGGAGCGAGCGAGCGAGGGCGTGGATGTCGCCGGGCGTGCCGGGCTGCGTTCCTCACACCAGCTCATGCCCGGGCGCCGGGCTGCCGCCTACACACGCATGCCGCCCAGCTTGCAAGCTGGTCGGACACCCCCTGGTACCCCGCCGCCCGTTGCTCGCAGCGCTACAATTTGACGGCCATCACGACGCCCATGGCTATCTTCTCAGGTGCGCAGCGACTCCAGGGAGGTCACTGGTGTGATGGCGTAAACTCCGGCATCAAGTGCAAGGCATCCGCTGTGCTTATGGACGGGCCGCCCGCTGGCCCCGGCCCTCCAAAGCTGCACCGGCCGCTGCTTGCCTGTCCCTCCCCTCGACCCTCCCCGCCCTGCTGTCCCTCGCCCTCCCCGCTGCCCTGTCCCGCCCCCTCCCCTGCAGGCAGCAAGGACCGGCTATCCACGCCCCTGGACCTGGAGTTCCTGCTCGAGTCGCTAGCGGAGGGCGTGGTGCGCAAGGCGGCCGTGCTGCAGGTGGGCGGCCGTGAGCGCCGTGGGGAGGGGCTGCCGTGCGTGGCCCGCAGGGAGGCGGACTTCCCGGGCCTGAAGGGCGGCTCTGCTTTCTCCGTCCCCGTCCCCGGTTCCGGGGGCATGTACCGTATGTGACGTGTGCCCCCTGCCGTGCGTTCCCCCCCATGTGTGTACGGCAGACGTACGAG
Organism: Chlamydomonas sphaeroides; assembly: GCA_001662425.1. Classification (NCBI taxonomy): domain Eukaryota; kingdom Viridiplantae; phylum Chlorophyta; class Chlorophyceae; order Chlamydomonadales; family Chlamydomonadaceae; genus Chlamydomonas; species Chlamydomonas sphaeroides. Next base: position 26,682 of record BDDC01000507.1, read on the forward strand.
CACCTAGACTTCATATGGGTAAGTGGCCGGGTAGTGTGCAGGGGTCCCTGGCTCGAACCCGTGCGATGCACGGACGGCCTCGCTGACCCTGCATGTGCTCGCGTGTGCGGCTGCCGTGCTGTGGGGCTGGCCCCGCAGGGCATCGACGCCCGGGAGGCCCTGTACGGCGACGTGCTCCGCTTCCTGGCCGGCGAGGATGCCTGAGCCGGACCTAGAGCCGGAAGCTCGGAAGGGCAGATGCGCAGGACGACCTGCACAGCCCGGCCGAGCCCTCGTGTGCTGAATGCCGCCTGACAGGCTCCCGGGATCTGCGAGATCTCGGTGCTGTGTATACCATACCTCCCTAGTGTGTCTCGCCGCGCTGTCCAGGCGTCTTTCCTATGATACGCTAGAGGCCAACTGCGACGGTTGGGCTCCCATGCGTCTGGCGGTGTACCCCAGTGTACAATCGGACATCGTGTGTTTCTGCTCATCGCGCTGTCAGCGATGCCGCAGCTGTTGATTGCGTTGGGTGCGGGTAGATCTTGAAGCGTATGCGGGTCTCATACTCTCCTTGTGGTGGGCGTTGATGCCCTGCCCTGCCGCATGCAGCGCAGCCGCTGCCCATGCGAGCAGCGCGAGCGCAGGAGCCAGGAGGGAGCCACATGGGCAGCGCGAGCGCAGGAGCCAGGAGGGAGCCAGGAGGGCGTGCGTGGCGTGTGCAGTGTGTAAAGATATCTGCGGCGCCGACAGAGGCGCGCTGCGGGTGGGTGTGTTCGTGCTCATGCCGCTAGCACGGTAGCGCGACACAGCCGCGCGGCGAGGGGCAAGAGGTTTGTGAGGGGTTCGTCATGGCCGCGCTCTGTGCTTAGGTAGCGGGAAAGTCAAACAGTTGGTCGCAGGGGGTCCAGGTGGCAGGTGCCAGGGGGTCGCAAGCATGGTACACAGGTGTGCACGAATGCCGCAGCCCCACACGCTCTTGGCTACCGCACTCGCCACCTGCAGGCACCTGCGGCCACCGCTCCTACGCTCCACGCCCAGCTCCTTCCTAGCGCCTGCGCTACCGCCCCCAATCCCCCCTGCTCCTCGCCTCCACACGCCGCTACGCACTGCCGCTCGCTGCCTTCGCGGCCGCTCGCATGTTGCCGCCCGCAGCACGCCCGCCTCCGTCCCAGCTACCATCCCTAGCGGCCTCGTTGAAAGGTTATGACGGTAAAGATGGTTAAATACCGATCTTCAGCACATGGCCATACACCAGAAGTCACCGCCGCCCAGCACGCGCACTGCCCAGCCGCGCCGCAGCTCACCGCCGCCGCGCGGCAGTCCGCGATTGCACAGCCCTCCTGCTGTCCTGCTTTGCTCACAGGCCCTCACTGCACGCGCCGCACCATCTCCCCCACGGTCCGGCCCACGCTCCCACACCCCCACACCCTGCCATCCTAGGCCCGCCGCCCTCCACAGCTCACCTCCCTGGCCCCGGCGTGACCGGCGCGCGGGAGCCCGGCGGCGGCGTCACGTAGCCCGCCGGGCCCTGCACGCCGCCACCGCCCATGTGGCTCCCGGGTCCGTACCCTCCCACACCCGCCCCCATCTGCTGGTACTGGTACTGCTGCTGCGCCTGCTGCTGGTACTGCTGCTGCGGCGAGCCCATGATCCCCATGCCACCCCCCACGCCCATGCCCGGCCCCACCCCCGGCCCGCTCATCATGGGTCCGGGGCCGTACACGGGCGTGGAGGCCGTGCCCGCCGTCGGCGGCCGCGAGCCGGGCGGGTGCTGCTGGGGCACCTGCAGCCCGGGCGGCCGCGGCCCACCAGGGCCCATGCCGGGCCCGCCCGGGCCCGCGTGCGGGTGCGGCCCCGGCGGCACCCAGCCGGGCGGCGGGCCGCCGGGCCGCTGCCCCATGGGCCGCATGCCCGCCGGCCCCGCCTGGCCCATCTGCAGGGGCCCTGTGCCGGGGTACGGCGGCGGCGGGCCGCCGAGCCCGCCGCGCCCGGGCTGGGGGCCGCCGGTGAGGCCGGCGAGCGGCGGCGCGCCTAGGCCGTACTGCACCTCGCGGATGAAGCGCGCGCCAAGGCTCTCCAGCCGGACCTCGCCGCCGGTGGCCTGCGGCATCTCCACTAGGCTGTCCACCTGGCAGGGGAGAGGGAGGGAGGCAGCGGGAGGCAGGGAAGGTGCAATGTAGGGACAGGGAGCGCACTGGCTCGAGCCCGCAAGTAGCAGTCAACGGGGGTCGGCGCCAATCCGTTGTCCTAGTTTATCGCCGTTTGCCAGGCGCAAGGGGAATGGGAGGACGTGCGCGAGAGCAGGGCTGCCGACGAGCCTGCAGGCATGAGCCCCCGCCCGTGTCGCACCTTCTTGACCTTGAGCGCCGCCTTCTTGCTCACAAAGGGCTGCGCCAGCGCCAGCAGCGCTCGCGCCCAGGCGCTGGGCTGCACCAGCACAATGTGCTTGACGTTCTTGCGGTCTGGGGTGGGCGAGGGGTGCGGAGTGCATGACGACATGGCCCCAGTGCGCTCCGTCACTTGGCACGCTGAGCCGTTGCCGAGATGGTTCCGGCCCAGCCCCTCGCCCTGCCACGCTGCACTGCTCCACTGGACCCGCGCCGCAGCGCCTCTGCCAGCCCTGCTCCGCACCCCGGCCCCTTCGCGCCTCGACCCACATGGCTTGGCCAGGCTCCTGTACGCCCCCAGGGCCCAGGTGGAGGACACCGCCTGGCTCTTGACGCCCATGGCCAGACCCAGCACCACGATGACGTAGTCCTGCGGGCAGAGGCGCAACCGGGAGGCGGCTCAGGCATCCGCTGGGGCAGACCCGGCCGCCACGCGCGGCTACCGTCCATCCTGCCGTGCCGGCACGTCCTCTTCATTCTGCACCGCCCCGCTTCCTCTGGCCTGGGCCCCGGCCCACCGACTGCACCAAAGCCTGCACGTGGCCCACGACACCCGCCCGGTCACCAGCCCCTTTACTGCTCCCACACGGCTCACCCCACCCGGGAGCTCGTGCAAGCACGCAGTGTGCCCCGCTGACATCCCCACAAACAAAAGCCCTCGACGGGCAGTGGAACCAACCCGTGCCCTCGGCGCTCACCGACTGCACCACGGGCTGCATGTTGCCCAGCACGTACGACAGCACCTCGGCCTTCTTGGCCTTGGGCGGCAGCATGGCGGTGTTGAGCACCACCACGGGCCGCCCCAGCACGTCGCGGCCCTCCGTGTACAGCAGCCCCGGAAAGGGGCCCGCGGGCGGCGGCGCGGGCGGGAGATGGGGAGGCGGCATGCCGCCGGGCGGCCGCGGGCCGCCGGGCATCGCGCCGGGCGGCATTGGCGGCCTGCGGCGGGCGGGGAGAAGCCAGGGAGGGCGGAACGGAGGCAGCTTCAGGGCTTGGTCCTGTTGCTGCAAGCAGAAACGGCTCGAGTGGGCCTGCTGATGTGCGCGGCAACAGGCACTCCCAGGCCCGGGGCAGCGCGCGCCCCACGCTGCGAGTCGACGCAGTAGCCCCGACGCAAGGCAGCCAGCGCGGCCCGGCCCGCCCCCCTCACCGCATGTGCATGAGCTGGCCGCCGGGCGCCATGGGTCCCATGGGACCACCCGGGCCCTGAGGCCGCGGCCCGCCGGGCGGGCTGCCGCTGTGCGGTCCCGCCATGGGCCCCGGCCCCACAGGCCCTGGCCCCATGGGCCGAGCCATGGGGCCAGAGCCGGGCGGCCCCTGGCCCTGCGGGAAGGCCCCGCCCTGCGGCCCGCCGTGCTGCGAGCCCGGGCCCAGGAACGGCGCTCCGGGGTGCATGCCCGGGGGCCCGCCCATGCCTGGGCCGGCGCCGGGCATGGGAGGCATGTGGCCGCCAGGGCCCATGGGGCCGGGTCCGTGCGGTCCGGGTCCGTATGGGCCGGGCTGCTGCGGCATGTGGCCGCCGGGCCCTGGCCCCGGGCCCATGGGCGGGCGCATGCCGGGGGCCAGCTGGCCGCCCGGCGGCAGCTGGCCGTTGGCGGGGTAGGGCGGCGGCGGCTGGCCGGCGTGGGGTCCCGGCGGGCCGGGGAAGGGGCCGTACTGCGGCGGTGTGCCCGGCGGCGAATGCTGCTGCTGCTGCTGCTGCTGCGGCGGCGGCGGCGGTGGCGGCGCGCCACGGGACATGGGCTCGGGCCCAGCGCCAGAGAATTGCATGGGGCCTGGCGCCGGGCCGGGGCCGGGACCAGCGGCGAGCTGCGGCTGCGGCTGGGCGGCAGGTGGCGATGGGCCGGCCGACCCAGGCGACGGCTGCAGCTGCTGCATGGGTACAGGCGCCGGCGGCTGGCCGGCCGCGGCCGCCAGCGCGGGCGAGGCGCTGGGGCGCACGCTGGTGGGCAGTGGCGGGGATGCGGAGGGTGCGCCGCCCGGGGGCGGCGTGGCCGCAGCGGCTGCGGCGGCTGCGGCCCCCACTGCGACGGCTGCAGCTGCGGCTTCCTGCAGCAAGGGGCGGCAGGCGACAGGCGATTCCCGGTCAGCATGAGGCTTCTTGGCAACCCGGCTCGCATCCGCACTTGCATGGGAGCCCGCGGAAGTGGGCGCTGCTCGCCGCGCCTCGTCCCGCCCCCATATGTGAAGCGAGCGCAGGGGGCCCCACGTACCGGCAAAGAGCGCGACTGCTCCTGCGGCGGCGAGGCCTGCTGCTGCAGCGCACTCGCCGCCGCGCCGCCGCCCGACGGCAGCGGCGACGCCAGGTGCGGCGCAGCCGCAGCCGCGGCACGGCCCGCGGCCGCCATCGCGCCCACCGCAGCGCCCGCCATTGCCGCCAGCCCCGCGGTGGCGGCCTTCATGGCCGACTTGACCTTGCCTTTTTTCTTCTTCCTGCCCTCGCCCTCGCCGGGCGACCCCTCCAGCGACCCCGAGCCGCCGACCTCGTCCAGCGATGGCCGCGGCGCCAGCCCCGCCAGCGCCACCGCGCGCGAGCGCTGCGCCTCCTCCTGCAGCGCCCGCAGGTCGGCGCGGTACGGCTCCGGCACGCCGCTGCCGTCTGCCGCCGCCGAGTCCCCCAGCGGCACGTCCTCCACATCGTCCTCGTAGTCGCCGTCGCCGTCGGAGCTGCCGGCGTCAAAGGGGTCATCCTCCAGCGACCTACGGCGCATGGTAGCCACAAGCGGCAGGGAGCCCAGCCCGGGGCCGTGGCCGTGGCCGGCGGCGGCGCGGGCCGGTGGCGGCAGCGGCGCGGGCGCGGGGGAGATGAGGTTCGCCACCTGCTCGCCTGAGTCGGCGTGTGAGAGCGACTGGGGCGCGGGCTCGGGCGGCGGCCCGGCCGCGGGCTGCTGCGGCGCTGCCGCCGCCGCCGCGGGCTGCGGCTCGGGTTGGGGCGTGGGCTGCAAGGAGGCGGCCCACGCCGCCGGATCCTGCTCCTCCCACGCCACGCTGCTGTGCACAGCCCCTGCTGCCGCCGCAGCGCCTGCTGCCCTACCAGCCTCATACCCCTCCTCCTCCTCCTCCGTGTCCAAGCCAGCGGCGCGTGCCGCAGCCAGCAGGTCGCCGCTGGCACCCGCCGGCTTCACCGCGCCCGGCGGCGGCGGCGGTCCCATGCCCAACAGCGACGCCAGCTCGGGGCTCAGTTGGCCGGCGGCGGCGGCCTCGCGGTACTGGCGCAGCACGCCGTCCACCTCACGCGAATCCTCCGGCTCTGCCGCGTCGGGCCCCATGCCGCCCAGCCCGCCCCCGGGCGACGCACGCCCGGGCGGCCACGCCGCGCCGCTGGGCTCGGCCACGTCGGCCAGCGGCACAGCCTCCCACGGCTGCGCCTGCCCCTGGGGTAGGTATGGCTCGGGCTGCGGCTGCTGCTCCGGCTGCAGCTGTTCGTGCGGGGCACCATACTGCGGCGCCGAGTCATCCGGGGACAGGACCGTGGCGCGATGCCACTCGGGCTCGGGCTCTGCGTCAAAGGCGGACCCGGGCGAGTCGGCCGCTGCAGCGCCGCGCAAGCCGGGGCTGGGGTTGAGGGAGATGGCCGCGCCGCTGCTCGGCCCGCCCGCGCTACTGCCGAACGAGTTCCCAGCGCCCAGCGCCGGGTCCGCGCGCGACACGACCGGCGCTTCTTCCAGCTGCACGGAGAAGGACGGCGCCAGCCACGGCTGGTCATCATCTCCGGGCCAGTCGCGGCGCGCGACCGCATGCGGCACGCCGCCGCGGCCGGGGCTCGTCGCAGCGGCGTTGTCGTGGTGCACGTCGCCGTGGTGGCCCCATGCCGAGGTGCGGTGCACCCGCCCGTCCGACCGGGAGGCGGCCAGCAGGTCGACCTCCTGCCAGCCCGACACCGAGTCGCTCCGCGGCGGCGGTTCCGGCGCCGCCGCAACCAGCTCCGCCGCCGCCAGCTCCGCCGCCGCCAGCTCAGCCGCTGCCGCCGCGGCGCCCAAGGTGCCCAAGGGCCCCGGCCCATCCGCGGCGTCCGCCGGGGCGAGCTGCGGCGCAGGCGGCTCCTCCTCGGGTGCGCTAGAGGACTCGGCCTCCAGGGGGGGCGGCGCGAAGCGGCCGCTAGGCGACACCACAGTGGCCCAGGGCGCGCCCGTGTCCAGCGCCCCCTCGCCGCCGCCGGTGCCCGTGCTGCTGCTGTCCATCGAGAAGGCCCCCGGCGCCGCCACAGCCACGGTTGAATACGACGGCGGCGGCAGCGACATCCCGGCGCCGGGCGCGCCGCCGTGCGATGGCGGCAGCTCGGACGACACAGCCGAGGGAAAGGAATAGGCCGTGCGGAAGGCCGAGGCGTCATCGTCCGCCGGCAGCGGCGAGACGACGTCATCATACGCGGGCGGCGGCGGCAGGCCGGCGGCAGCGCGGCGGCCGCCGGCCGGCGGTGCCTCGGCGATCAGCGACGACGTCTGCGACGCCCAGGGCGCCGGCATGTCGTCGTCCCAGGGCCGGCGCACAGGCTCGCCGAACGCCGCGTGCGGCGGCGAGGGCGCCCAGGCGGCGTGGCCGTCCGCGTGCGGGTCGTAGCCGACGCCGGGCGGCAGCGGCGAGGGCGGCAGCGAGGTGAGCCAGGGCACGGACTCGGGGTCCCAGGGCCCCTGCGAGGGGTTGGATTCCTGCCGGTGCATGCTGCTGTCGGTGTTGTGCCCCGACGGCCACGACGCGCCGCTCTGGCCCCAGCCCTGCTCCTCGCTGGCGCGCGGCGGCCGCGGCGCCGCTGTCGCGGCGGCGAACCTCGGCAGCGCCAACCGCGCATCGCCGACCGAGCTATGCGGCGATGCGGCCTCCGCGGTCACCGGCCGCGCGATGCTTATGCCGGTCCCAAACCCGAATCCGGCCTCTTCTTCCACTGCGGCGGGCTGCACCGCTGCGCCCGGCGAGGCAGCCGCGCTGCCCGCACTGCTGCTCGCCACGCTGCCGCCCGCGCCTTTGAGCGAGCCGCTCTCGCCCTCCCGCAGCAGCTGCTGCAGGGCAACGTCAGCGGCCTGCGTGGTGAGGCCCGAGGTGATGCGCTCGAAGACGGCGGTGCGCGCGGCGAAGCCCGCGGCGGCGGCGGCCGCGGAGCGCGCCGACATGGAGGCCGTGCGTGTGACCTTGGCAATGCGGGCCAGGTCCACCTCTCGGGACTCCTCGTCCTCTTCATCATCATCGAGGTCATCGCATGCTGGCGGCGGGCGCTCCATGGCGCCGGAGGCCGTGGGTTGAGAGCTGCCCGGCGCCGCGCCTGAGACTGTGGAGCCGGCGGACTTGTTGGCTGGGCCTGAGGCGAAGGTGACATTCGCAGCACCTGCCGTGGGCGTGTAGACGGAATGGTAACGCAGCGGGGCGTCGCCCTCGTCGTCCGACTCGGCATCACGGGAGTGCTGCGCCTGGTACTTGAGCTCGCCGTCAGGCGAGGCGGGGCCGCTGGCGTATCCTGGATAGGTGTCTCCCCCGTCCACCTCGTCCAAGTTGGATTTGGCGGGGTCCATCCTGTGGTAGCAGGCGTAGGTGGCGAGGCGAAGGCCAGGGTTACAACTCTTCCCCGTCAGGGCAGGGTGGCCAGGGTCGGGCCGTGGCAGCGTGCCAGCGCAACTGTTCGGCCCTGATCAGGACGCGCCAAGCAGCAGGATGTAGTTTGATAGCAAAACGCGTGCATCTTGTCAAGTTTTGGCAACACGGACAGGATGCAGCGAAGCGCCCGCAGGCAACACCCGGCGGATTGCCCGATGGCTGCAGCAATTACGACGAACCGATGGGGCTACGAGTTAATGCCCGGCTTAGAGCCTTTGTCACAAGCGCGATTGCCAAGAAGGCCAACAAGGTCGAAGCTTCCGCGTTGCACACCTGAAGATAGTCGCAGCTGCTGTAAAGATCGCTCCTCTTCCTGATGTTGACGCTCCTCAGCTGCCTCCGCCGACTCGGGGTCGCAGCAGGAATCGCGGACGGCCCGACCAGGTGGTGTCGCCAGCAGCGTGTGGTGGTTAGGGTTTCATTGCGATAGAATACAAGGAAAGCTGAAGGTCTGTGTTGGGGCTTGCAAGCAATACCCCAATGCCAGATACTGCCACGTCCAGGCCGAGTACACGAACCTACACGAACCCCAACACTTAGCCCGCGTAATGTTTGCGTTGTGTAAGTGCCGAACCTTGATGATGGCTGGTTGCGGAGGTGGGGACTTTCCGGAGATGACTACAGAGTGCGGGAGAGCGGGACGGCGCAGGGACGGCGCCACCGGCCTGCGGTCCGCTCGGCCGGAGGAGACTCCATGCGCCCACCTGCGTCCATCACCTGAGTACCTGGCCCAGCGTACGAGCCTGAACGCCAGGCACCGAGCACCACGACAACGGGGCTCAAGAAGCACCCTGCTACCACAGATACAACCACGGCACATCGCCCACGGCACATTGCCCACAGCCATGAGGCTGTCCTAGAACAGCTCCCTCCTCCAGATCAGCTCGCTCTCGCACCACAGCAGGAAACAATCAAGTACGGGTATCCGTAAAATTCCCGGTCCAAGCACAGGCGCGCCTGACCTAGATTCAGGAGTACTGGTACATCACGCTTAGAACATGAAGCCATCACAGTGCCGCGCCCAAGCCCCATGCGGAGTGAGTGCCGCATGGGAGCCTCCGCACACAGGCATTCGACACATACGCGAGACGCTGGCATTACTGCTGTTGGTACAAGATCGCGGTGTTTGTACACGGGCGGCTCCGCAGCCGCCCGGGCGGTGCCAAATCGACAGCGCGCTACTCCTGCCGCCAGCAGAACGGCACGGTATAGTGCGTCCGGCTGCGCAGCACCACCGCTGAATCACGGGCCCACGCCCCAACGCAGTTCACGCCTTCACGCCTGCCGGTTCTCCCGCAGGGTCACGCCTGGCAGGATCTTGCGGCTGCTCGAGCCCTTGCGCACCGCGCCGCCGCGCAGCTCCTGCTGCACCTCCGCCTCCTGCTGCTCCTCGGCGACCGCGCCTTCGGCTTCCGCCCCAAAGCCCAGCTCCTTGGCGGGCACCCACCTGCGGCCGACGCAGCGGGGCACGGAGCGCAGGTCGGGAGCTGCGCATTTTACTTGTGTCGCACCCGCCCTGGGCGCCGGGCGCGCGCAACACGGCCGGGCCGCGATGTGGGTCCGGTGCGCAACGCAAGGCGGCGATGTGGGTCGGGCCGGATGAACCCGTGGGCGCAGCGCTCCCATGTGGGTCGGGGGGTCTCCGGCCCGCTGCCTCGCCAACGGGCGTGAACTCGGCCCCTACCGGCGTCCGCCTGCCCGCCGGGCCGCACCTGTCGGGCACGCCAAAGGCGCACTCCGTCTCGATGGCCAGGTTGTACTGGTTGCCGGTGCCGTCCTTGTAGGCCGAGGTGACCAGGCGCATGAAGCCGCCCTCACCCCATGGCTCGCCCCAGCTGCGGGCGGGAGGGCAGGCGGTGGCCAGAGGGTGCGATTGCAGCGTGTTACAGCGCCGACGGGCAGGAGGTACGGCAGGCTTGGCTCACGGGAGCGTGGGACAGGGGAGGTGCAACAGGCGGTGCGAGCCAAGAGGCAAGGAGGGGCAGCAAGGGGGACTTGGGGTTCGCACCTTGGCCGCACGCAACTCGGGGCCCCTTCCGTGTTCAGCCTGCGACCTCGACCCTGACGTACCCTGACGCGACCACCCCAGCCGGCCAGGCCCCTGGCGCACTGCTCCACCCTTGGTTCCTCCCTTCTCTCCCTCCCGTCCCCTCCCCTCCCTGCCCTCCCGCCCCTCCCCGCACCTGTTGCGGATGATCCAGTACTCGACGCCCTCCTCGTCGACGCCCCAGCCCACCACCGACACCACGTGGTTGATGTCGGGCTTGGGCTTGTACTCGGCGTACACGCCGCCTGCGGCCGGACCGGCGCAGGTGCGCAAGGATGACAACACCGACAGCGACGCAAGGACCCAGGCGAGGGCTGGGCGCCAGGACCGTGCCGCCCCAGGGCGTGCGGGCATGCGCTGGCGCGACAAAACAGAGCATGCGCGGCCGCGTCACGCCCCGGCGACGCTCCTTGGTGCCGCTAGTTGCCAGCGACGCGGCGCCATACGGAGCCCCGCGGACCCAGCCGCCTGACATCTGTCCTGTGTCCGGCGGCCAACCCTCCGTCCCGCCCCCCACCCCCAACCGGCGCCCAACCCTCCGTCCCGCCCCCCCCCAGCCGGCGCCCAGCCTGCCCCGCACCGCCGCCCCCCCCGCCCGCAGCCCCACCCGTGTAGGTGTCAAGGGCGTCGGTGGAGTCGATGCCGCAGCTGATGGGGCCGCGCGCCATGATCTCCGCCTTCATCTGGTGCATGCCCTGCGACCCACACACCGCACGGGCGGGAGCGCGGCGCGGCATCAGCGCCCAGCCCTGCGACAAACGCCCTGCCCTAATGCATGGCTGTTGCTGCCACTGCGTGCAAGTAGCAACCGGGACGTCGCGTGCGTGTGTGCGGGTGCGTACGGCACATGGTGTACGGCCCCGGCCGCACCTTGACCCGGCCGTACTCCGACACGGTGAGGCGGTTGTATTCGTAGATGGGCTGGCAGCCTGGCGGGGTCCGAGTCGAGGGGTGAGACATCCGCATACGGATACGTGAGGCGGAGGATGGCGAGCTGCATGTGCGCGAACCGCCTGGCCGCAGCGGGACCCACCCTCATCGGGCCAGCAGGTGAAGCACTGCTCCTTGGCGTGGCACTGGGGGGGATACACGCGGCAGGCGGCGGCAGCAGCAGGCAGAGTCAGTTGCTGGGCCCGCCCCGCCTGCCTGCGAGGGCCTATGCCGCTGGGGCTGACGGGCTGGCACGGCGCGCGCGCAGCGGCTACGACTCCGCCAAGCATGCGGCACGCCGGCGACGCTGAGAGCATGGGCCACGGGCACCAGCAGCAAAGGTCCCCCGGGCAGCGCCGCACCTGCTGGTTGTGGGCGACGTAGAGGTTGCAGGTGTCCGGGGGGATGCCTGGGGTGGCGGGGGCGGGGGGTGCGTGGTGCGGTCAGGCGCTGACGGCGCTCCCGCCCCTGATCGCAGCCCGCGTGTGCGTGCCCTTCACTCGCAGGAACGATTGCAGCGGTCCTAGGGCCCTGATTACGTGATGCCAGTAGCCCTGAGGGTCAAACCCCCAAACAACATGCTTCCCAAGCGTGCAGCCGCCAGCGTACCGTGCTTAGAGGCGTACACGTAGACCATGCGGTCGTCGCCGCCGTTGCACGAGCCCGCGTTGCCACTTCAGGTGGAAGTAGCGCGGGAGCGAGGCAGGGTAGGCTGTGAGTAGGATTTACGGCGCACGCCAGGCGGGGCAGCCGCTGCGCGCTGGGGCGCGCTGGGGACGCAGCCGGCTGTGAGCCTGGCGCAGCTGCCCAGACGCCCAGACGCTGCGAGAGGGCCCCCGGGCTGCCGCCACTGCGTCGCTGCGCGGCTGGGTGGTCCCCCAGGGGGGGCGTGCTCACCAGTCGACAATGTTCTGCACGGACAGGAAGGTGTTGGGCCACGCGCCCTGCAGGGAGGGATGGGGGACACATGATGATGGGCACGCGGGCGGCAGACCCAAGCCAAGCACAGCAGGTGTTCGGGAGGCAGGACGGGGCGGGCACCGCGGCGCGATATTCGGGCCAGGAGCATGCGGCCGGGATCCTAAACCGCGCACCGCCGCGCTGAGCTGGCACGGGGCAGGGAACGAGGCGGCGGGGCGCTGCTAGCGGGCGCATGCAACGGCGCGCACCCCGTTCTTAATGTTGTTGCGGTCCGCGAGAGACGAGCTGGCCGCATGGGCCCAGCAGGAGCCGCAGTAGGTGGGGATGTGCTGGTTGCGGACGATGGACAGGTAGTTGTGTGCGTGGCCGTCGCCGTTGCCCAGCGAGGCGTTGCGCCTGTAGCGGGCAGCACGAGTCGGCGGGGCCAGAGGGTGAGTGGGCTCGAACGGCGGCGCTGTGCCAACGGCGAGCTCGACAGTGGTCATTTGGGGTCGGGGAGGGGTGTTGGCGGCGCCAGTTATCGCGTCAGCGGGGACGGTAGGGCGACGGGTTTGGGGCAGCGACACGGGCGGCAAGTAGCGCGCTGAAGCGCGCCTGCAAATGTCCTTGTTATGATGATAGTGCTGTCCGTGCAGCGCTTCTAAAGGCTGGGCGATGCGGAGTGCGCATGCGGCTGGGATGGCCGCGACGTCGCGTGAGTCACTTGGCCCGCGACCAACAGCAGCGACGTTGAAGGATGACCCAGGAAATTCAGCATCGGCTTTACTGCTGGCGTGCAATTCGCTGAGTTACAGGCCGCCGGCCGGCCTCGCAGGTTCCAACAACCCTAGGCGCTCGAAGCTAGGGCTACCTCAAAGCTCGAGCCACTCACCAGTCCCAGGACGCAGGAAGGTCCTCCAAGGAGATGAGCTCATGAGGCCGCGGCGTCCGCCTGCGTTCAGGGAATCCGTTTCGCTTGCAGGGCCCGGCTGCGTTCAGCCTACCCAATGTGCCACTCACAGCAGATCGGGAATGTCGTAACGTCGCAACAAGCCACGCGATGCAAAGCGCGACGGCCGCCCAGTGGCGACGCGCTCAAACACCTTTGCGTTGGCGAGAGAGCTGAGGCACGCGAGGCCGAGCACGAGGCATAGTTTAGCGGACGCCATGGTCACTAATACCCTGGTTGCTGAATAACACTAGCCGTGGCCCGCGACCTTTTAGGTAACGTACGGCACGGTGCATGCATGTTCCCTACTGACTTGTCTGCTCTCGCGGTGAGTCGCGATGGCCGGCACCAGCAGGCAACTGCGCCGTCGGAAATAGGCACACGGCATGTGACTGGCAAACGTGTACTTTGCAGCCACCACCTTGTCCAGCAACGTCCAGCATCGCTGCTGCCCACAGCAGCAACTGAGGCCGCCGGCGTTCACCCGCGCCGTCAGCGCATCACATCTTCAACGTGCTTTAAACGCATCCATACCTTCGTTGCCAGGGCACACGCTGCCCTGGACTTCACCGGCCATGCCCCACGCCCTCCTCAACTCACGCCAACCGCCCAAACCGCGTCGCCGACGCATCACCCCCCAAACCGCCACGCCTCGCAGGGTCATCTTTATCAACAGCTGTCTTGCCACCCGCTACGACTGTACGCACTATGCAGGCTCCTGACAGGCTATCGGCCGACGCGGCTCCCGCGCTGGCTGCCGTGCCAGCAGCGGTTCTGGCCCGCGTTCCGCGCTGTGCGGTGTTGCACAGCGCCGCTGCCGTCGCCTCAAGTCATCGCCGCATGAAAGTGCTGGTAACCTTCATGCCCTATACCATCGGGAACCTACACGCGCTGACACCACGAGGCAAGCGCGCGCACGCCCAGTCGCTCCGGCCCGATGTGTGCGCCGCAACGCGCGTGCGGCGCCTGCCGCGCCCTCCACCGCAGGAGCCCCAGCAGCCACTCAGTCGTTGTACTCAATGCCATCCTCGTACCTGCGACAGGGTGGGCATCATGGCAAGGGATATGAGTCCGCCCCCATTCAGCATCAGAAAACGCCAGCGCACATGGCAAACTCCCATCACGCCCGTACCCAACCACAAGCCGCGTGAGAGCGACGCCCCATTCCCTGTGCCCCGAATCTGTCCCACGCCTTGCATCCCTGGGCCCCCCTCAGTGCCCCCCCGGGCCCTCCCAAGCAAACGGCTCACATGTCCCCCATGGCGTCGTCGATGTACTCGTCCGTCTCCACCGGGTTAACGTAGCCGGGCGCCCCCACGCCCACGTGCCGCGACTCCTCCAGCAACCGCTTGATCTCGTCCACGCTCTGCTTAGGCATTCGTCCACAACGGGCAGGGACACGAGGCCGCTTAGCAAGCAGCGAATGACGGCGTCCACATGCACCCCAGCCCCAATCTGCAGGGAGCGAAGAACACACCCGGACGGCAGCAGCCACCCCTGACCCGTGCCAAGATTCGCGCACTCCGCAGGCTACAGCATCCCCAGCCTACGGCGCAAAGCTCATCGCGTCAGCGCCCCGCGCTGCGCGCACCTGAAGCCCATCCGGGGGCGGCTGTATGCGGTCGTTCATCTCGCGCACGCCCGGTGGCAGGCCCTTCATATACCAGCGGTGGCTGTAGATGCCGTCGATGGTGATGCGCTTGTGCGGGTCGGCCACCAGGATGCGCGACAGCAGGTCCTTGCAGTCATCGCTGGCGCGCACGTGGGGCGGGATGTGATAGTCCACGTGCAGGATGCGCTGAGCAGAGGGGCGAGCAGAGGGGAGGCAAGAGAGTGTGCGAGCGGAAACGAGGAGCCCGAGGTAGCGTGCAGGCACATCGAGCGCGCAGGAAGGCGACGTTGGCCCACGGCGGAAACGCTGCCTGGCACAGCGGGGCCTGACGGTCGTCCCGGCTGACGAAGCCCTCGCTACGCCCCCGCAGTCGCCCACCGGTCGCACCTGGATCATCTTCTGCAGCTTCTGGTTGTCGTGCTTGTCCTCGGGCCGCTCAAAGGGGTAGGCGCCCACCAGCATCACGTACAGCATCACGCCGCACGACCAGATGTCCGCGATCTGCATTGCCAAAGCAAGAAGGGGTACCAGCTCAGGAGACACGCGCAGGGGCACGGCAGCAACGCATGCAGCGGTAGCGCGCTTGCAGGCTAGCGTCCTTGCTACGCGCACGGGGCATGCCCCCGCCCGGGCCCCGCCCCTGGTCCGGTGCCGCCCCGCCATCCGCCGCCGCCGCTGCTGCCGCCGCCGCCAGGGGC
Organism: Chlamydomonas sphaeroides; assembly: GCA_001662425.1. NCBI lineage: Eukaryota > Viridiplantae > Chlorophyta > Chlorophyceae > Chlamydomonadales > Chlamydomonadaceae > Chlamydomonas > Chlamydomonas sphaeroides. The sequence continues at coordinate 41,773 of BDDC01000507.1, forward strand.
CGTGCGGCTGTGGCGCGGGGCGACGCGGCGCGCGCCGTCGCCCCTGGCCTTCGAGCAACCTTCGCGGCCGCCAGCCGCAATGTGGGTCAACGGGCGCGTCATGCTGCCCTCGCCTGGCACCCTGGCAGCGCCCGCCGCGCGGGGAAGCGGCTGTGCCGGCGCTATCGCGCACGGCTCCTGTAGCGGCTGTGTGTAACGCCCCCGAAAGCAGTCGAGCCGCACAGCGGCAGGCACCGACGCCTAGGTGGTTGTGACCCGGAAGCTCGGGCGTTCTAGCCACAGAGCCCGCAGCGGGCGGTGTCGGCCGGTGCCACCCAGCCAGGCCCGAGAGCCACTTGCTGGGACGGGACCTGCACCGCACCCAGCCAGCGCTTGGGGCAAGGCTCGGGCTTGCGCCCCGCCTGCCCGCCCACGCACTGGCTGCACCCAGCGGGCTGGGCCACGCATCGCCGCCCCGGCCGGCCGGCCCGGCCCGGGGTGACGCGCGGCCCGCCCGCCCGTCTGCCCACCGCCTGCCCCAACCGGCGGCGGCCGCCGAGCCGTACACAGCGCCGTACACTACCTTGCCGTCATAGGTCTTGCCCTTGGTGGTCAGAATGACCTCGGGTGCCAGATAGGCCGGCGTGCCCACACGCGACCCCGGCGCGGACTGGAACTTTTCGTGCTACCGGCCAGAAGCGGCGGCGGCAGCGGCAGCAGCGGCGGCGAGGACGGCGGCGGCACCAGGCGGGGCGGGGCAGGGGCGCAAGGGGCGGGGCACGGGGAAGAGGCAGGGGCGGAACGATCAGCGTCGTGTGGGTCATGTGGGTCGGGCGTGTACCTTAGCGTCGTACTCGTGCTCGGACAGGAACACCTCAGGCGCGGTGTAGTAGGCGGTGCCGACCTTGGAGATGGGCGCTGAGTGCAGCGTCTCATGCTGCGGAGCCCGGGCGGGCGGCGTCAGTGCTATCTAGGTGCTGCTGCTGCGGTGGCTGGGCGGGCATCATCAGTGCTGGAAGGGGGGCTGGAGCATGGGCTGTAGAAGGCTGCGCGCGACCAGGTCAGCACGCGAGCTGCATACGCTGGCGGCGCAGGCAGTTGCCGAACAAACAGGGAGGCGATACGCACGGGCGGTTGTGTCCAGGCACATGCCAGCACGATACGAGCAAGCTGCTGTTGCGACAGGAAAGGGCTTGCACTACCCCGCCCGGCTTCCATGCAATACTGCAACCCTTGCGCCCAGGTGCCCTGCTCCCTCAGACAAGCAAGTATTCAGCCGATGCACGGTGCAAACCACTCCCCAAGCAGAAACATCAGCCCCTAACGCCCCCAGTTGCAACAGCCGCTGCCCGTATTGCCCAAGCCACACCGCGCCCTCCGCCTCACTTTGCTGTAACCGAAGTCGCACAGCTTGACCAGCGGCCGCGGGCTGCTGTCCAGCAGGGTGTTCTCCAGCTTGATGTCGCGATTCACCACGCCCTGGGGGGGGGGCGGGGGCGGCAGGCGGACGGTTAGCAAGCGGCCTAAGGATTAGGACGGAGCGCGGCTCGGACACCATAGGATCAGGAGTCACGGGCGCCGGGTTCGTATGTAATTGGCGCTCTCCCATGCCCCATGTGCCCTGCCGTCCTTTTGTTCACCAGTCGCCCGTGGCACCCGGACGACCCCTGCTTCCCGTGCAATTCGCACAATGCCAACCCACCATGCGGTGGCAGTAATCCAGGCCGACGATGAGCTGCTGGAAAAACCAGCGCGCCTCGTCCTCGCGCAGGCCGTTCTTCTTGACCACGTACTCGAACATATCGCCGCCGGGCGCGTACTCCATCACGATGCACAGGTGCGTGGGCGTGAGGAAGACCTGCAGCGGGCGTTGTTGCGAGCGTCGAGCGGGGGAGGTGGTAGGGTACGTGCGGTCGAGGTGTGGGAGGGCTGTCAGGCGGCACGACCCTTCAAGGCCCGGGGCCCGACAACGGCCGGCGAGACTGGTGGCCCGCGCTGTGGTTGACGCTGGAAGGGGGGCGCTCACCTCGCGGAACTGTACGACCTGTGGTGGGTTTGAAGGGCCGGGAAGGGGAGGCGATGGCGGGTGGGGTTAGGGCTGTAGGCGCGCTGGAGCTGGCGGCGCCGACGCTCTGCTGGCCCGCGGGCGCCCGGTCCGGCCCGCGACCCCAACAGCTCCCGGACCAGACGTCAGTGACTTACGTGCGGGTGCACAAGACACCGGTGGTTGATGATCTCGCGCTCCACGTACTTGGTAATCTGTGGTTCGTGCATGGCCAGGGTGGCGGTGGCGTCATCCGGCCCCCCGTCCAAGGTGGGCGGCGCTGCAGCGCACCTTGTCGCCCCGCTCGATGAACTTCACCGCCCAAGTCTCCCCGGTCTGCTTGTCACGGGCGAGCTGGACGAAGCCGAAGGTCCCGCTGTTAAGGTCCTTGATCTGCGCGCGGGCACCGCGGACAGTCGCATGAGGCACTGTATGACACTGCAAACCATAGCGGAAGGCTGGCTGCGGCTGCCTGAGCTGCGGACCTTCTCATAGCGCGGATGGCCTGCGAGAGGCTCTGGGCGACCAGGCTGACCCCTCCCCGACATGCTGATATGCTAACGCCCCTTCCGGGGCGGCCTAGAGTAGAGCTGTTTGTGCAAGCGCGGCCTAGCAAGGCTGCCGCGCGTCTGTGAGACTGTAGTCCATGTGTCGCCTTGGCGAGCGTTAGAGCAGCACCAGCGGAGCCAAAGCCTGGCCAGGGAGCAGCAAAGTCCTTGTTGAAGGCGGTATGCAGGGCGGTGTATGAATAAGGGCCCGGTCTGCGTTCTGCAAGGCAACCCCGCGCCGTACTTCTTCGGCCCCAAACGCTTGCCAGCGCAGCTACCAACGAGCGTACATCACTGTGGCTACAAGCCAGACCCTGCAGCACTGTCAAGGAAGCCTCAGCTCAATAGCCATGTGCCTCCGACTGCAACGTTGACAAAGCGGCCAGCATGAACCCCCGCGACCCCGCCTGGCCAAACAAGCCAGAATGGCTTACTCGGCCGGCGCGGCGCCAGGTTAGTCCGGCCAGCCGAACTCGCCGGAACCCCCGAGCACTTTCCCCCGCCGGCACGGCGTCGGCACGCACCCGGGCAGCGCAGCTGCACGCCCAGGCCATGCTGACTGCCTCCCCACAAAGTTTCACGCCGCTGCTGCCAAGTCAGCTCAGCGACACACTCACGTGGCGCCTTCCGTTGCCCTTACCATCCCGCCCGTCCCTCAATCCACCAGGTGGACGAGGCCACGCTCAACAAGGAGATGATGCTCCGGGGCGGCCCCGGCGAGCGCAACCTGTGGTCAGGCCGCAAGCAGGGCCCATCAGCGGTGCCACCGGGTGGCGACAAGCGCGGCAGCCGCGACCGGGAGCTGTCAAAGTACCGCATGCTGATGGAGCTAGATGTCGGCCGCACCCGCGGCAGCGACGCCAAACAGCACGTGTTCTGCGTCTACTTTTCAAAGTGCGTGACATCTAGCTACTCTGCCCCACATCAGCCCACGCTTATGAAGTTCTCCGAGCTTGGGGCTGCCCCGCAAGCCGACGACCGCCCAGGGCAGGGGCACGGCAGGGCCTGTACAGCCCATGCGCACAGCGGCGGGCCCCTCCCTGCCTGCGCGTAGCGCTCCCGGCCGCTCGACCAGCCGCCGACTCGTTCCTCTCCGTGCCGCGTCCGTACCTTCTGCCTCGCCCGCGCAGGGGCTGCTGCAGCCAGGGCTCCGCCTGCATCTACCTGCACCGCCTGCCCACGGCCGAGGACGAGGCGTACGCGGTACGCGACCTGTCGGCCGATGTGTTTGGCCGCGAGAAGCGCTCGGAGAACGAGGGCTACCGCAAGGGCGCAGGTGCGGTGCGGGTCACACATGCCGGCGGCGCACCCGCGCAGCACTGCGCTGCGGCCGAGACCATGGCGGACCGTGCGCTGGCCCGGTGCTGACGCTGCGACGTGTCCCTACTCCCCACCCCCATCCACCCGTGACACGCGCACCCTCGGTTGAAACCTGGCAGCTGCCAGCTGCCATCGCGGCAAATCCTACACGCACGCTGCGTCTCCTTTTGCAATGCCGTATCCACCCCGCGACGCGCGCGCGCCCTCGGTCTCCCACCAAGCACGTTGGAGCGCGGCAAACGAGTCACCGCCCTGGCCCTGGCCATGGCCACGACCCCCCTTGAGTGACACCTGACGCACGCGCACACCGACCGTACACCCCCACGCTTCACCGCCCCGGCCAGGCACGCTGGAGCGCGACAACCGCACGCTGTTTGTCAACTACGAGGGCGCCGGCTCGCACGAGCTGCCCAAGATACGGCAGCTGCTGACCGCCAACTTTGGCGCCTACGGCCCCATCAACAACATCTACATCGTGCACAACAAGACCATCGCCTTTGTACGGTGGGTGCGCAGTGGGGCCGTGCATAGAGGGAGGGGCGCCAGCTGGCTTGCGGAACAGCTGCCACACCGCACACCGCCCGGGGCTGGCCAGCAGGGCCCTGGGCGCGCAGTGCGCAGTGCCCGGTGCCCGGCGGCATCCGCTCCGCCGGCCCGCCCCTATGGCGTCCGCACCGGTCCGCCGCCGCAGCCCCGCGCACGCCGCGCACCACAGCTCCTTTCCTCGGTCCAGGCGCCCCCGGCCCGCACCGCACCGCCGCCCTGATCCGTCCTGCGGCCCGCCCGCGCTCTTCACGCAGGTACGACTGGCGCAGCAGCGCGGAGTTCGCCAAGGAGGCCATGCACAAGCAGGTGGGCGCAGGCGGGCATGGCAAGACATGATGGCACGATGCACGTGTAGCGCGTGTCCTCGAGACCACAACCGCATGCCAGTCAGCTGCACCGGGGCGCGACCCATTACGGCAGCCCCCGGCCCACGTCCCCACGCCAACAGATCACTGTCACACGCCATTCTGCCCACCAAGCGCCTGTATGCCTTTTCGCCTGCTTTGTCTAAGGGGTTTGAGTCGGCCGCGTGCCCACGACACCCCGCACTCTCACAACGCCCACCCCCGCCCTGCCAGAACCTGCTGGGCTCCAAGCTGGGCGAGGTGGTGACGGTGCGGTGGGCCAACGAGGACCCCAACCCAGTGGCCGTCATCGCGCAGAAGCGGGCGGCCGAGGTGGGAGCGGCAGCGACCTTGGGCAGGGAATGTATACCAACCAGTTGACGTGCACGGATTGCATGCGTCCATAGCAACACGTACCCGCCCAGCCCGTTGGGCAGGGGGAAGGGGGAGACCGGCGAAGGGACGGGCGCGGGGCAGGGGGCGTCACGGGCGCTGTGGGCGCGGCAGGATGGCAACAGGGGAGGGCCCAAGAGTCTTGGCGGCACTGGTCTGCTGGCGTAAGGCTCTGGACCCGGCGACGGGGGCAGCAGGGCCCAGGGCTGTGGAGGGGTTACGCAGCTCACACGATGCGCGGCAAGGGTGCGAGGAGCGGCAGGAGGGCACGACGCCATGCCACGCCGGCGTCTGCGTCGCGCCAGCTTCCGTGCGCCCGGACGATGCCCGGTTGCCTGCCCTGTCACCTGTGCGCGCCGCCCTCCCTGTTCCCTGCCTTCCGGCCCGCAGGAGGCGTTCAGCGTGGCGCTGGTGTCGTCGTTCGACCTGCTGCCGCCCGAGCAGAAGCAGGCCCGCATCCAGGAGCTGCAGCTGCAGACGGCGCTACGCAAGGGCGCCTCCATAGGGGCCTACCCCACCACCGATGCCCAGGTGGGCGGGGCGCCGGCGGGTGGGGCAAGCAGAGCGGGGAGGAAAGCTGCCGGTAGTCATCGGATCGTGCTCGAGATACCGTGCATAGTGGCCGGGCGGTGTCGGCCGTGACCGTCCGGCAGGTTGCGTGAGGGCCAAGGTTGTCAGGTGCACGATGGGCTGATCTAATGAGTCGGTCGTCACGTACACGCCGGTCCGCGGTCCCTCCCACGCCGCCCTGCGCCCCACACACACCCCCCATCGCCGCCGCAGTTTGAGGAGCGCGAGCGGCAGCAGCGGCAGCTGGAGGAGCAGGAGCGGCTGGCAGCCGAGCAGGCTCTGGCCGAGGACGCCGAGGAGGACATCCCCTTCATCCCGCCAGGTGCAGCACCCGGGGCGGTCCGCCGCCGACAGCTCGTGGGCCGGGCCCCTGGCTCGCTGATGGTCGTCACTGCGTAGTTTGGCTCATCCCCCTTCCCATGGGTGCCCCCGGTTGTCCCTTCCTTCAGACATCTACGAGGAGCAGCAGCGGTTACTGGCTCAGAAGCAAGCCGAGGAGGCCGAGCGGAGAAAGGGCTACGGCGCGCCCGCGTCCGCCATCGCTGCGGCAGCGGCAGCTGCTGCCGCCGCCGCGGGGCCCAGCGCCGCCGGCGCGCCCGCGCCAGCTGCCGCCGCCGCACCCGCGGCCGGCGGCGACGCAGCTGCCGCGCCAGGTCCGTACGGCGGCGGCGGGTCGTTCGGCGAGGGCGGCTTTGGGGACGAAGGCTTCAACGGCGTGGCGGTGGGCGGCGGGCGCGACGGCGAGGCGCCCGAGTACGAGCGGCTGTGGGCGGACCCCGAGGTGCGGGAGCGCATGCACGCCGACCCCGAGCTGCGCGACCGGGTGCGGCGCATGCGGAGCGAGCACGTGCACAACGCGGCCTACAAGGCGCACTACACCGCCTACGTCAACAGCTACGTCAAGGTCCCGCAGGTGGGCGGGGGGAGAGGGAAGGGGTGTGCAGTGTGTGGGGTTGTTGACCGACCTGGTTGGTCAGTGAGGTGGGCCCACAGGTCCGAGGGGAGAGAGGCAGACTAGGCGGCTGCCGCGGCGTGCTGGGCTGCTGCCCTCGCGTACCGTAGCGTCGATGTTTTCTGTGTGTGGCGTGTGACCGGTTGCTGCGGTGGCTGGAGGGGTGCGTTGGGGAGACGTCGCTAGCCGAGGCAGCAGCTTGGACGGCACCTACCGTGGCCCATGCTGCCGCTGACACTGCTGCCTGCGCGCCTCTACGTGCCCCTACGCGCTCCTGTGCTGCGTGCGGGCACTGCAGGCGGAGGCGGCCAAGGCACAGGCGGAGGCGGCGCAGGCGGCGGAGGCGTATGGCAGCCAGCAGGAGCAGGAGTACGCGGCTTGGTACGCGCAGTACGGAGCCGAGTATGCGGCGTGGTATGAGGCGCAGTACGGACATCCGTACGACCCGATGGCGGCGACTACGGCGGCGGGCCAGCAGGGCGCGGAGGGCGGCGCGGAGCAGGGCGGGGCGGCGGCAGGGAAAGCGCAGGGGAAGGGCGAGGGCGCTGGGGCGGAGGGCAGCAAGCCGGAGGGCCTGTCGCTGCTGGGAGCGGCGTACGGGAGCGACGATGACGAGGTGGAGGGCGGATGAGGGCGACGCGGGCGGCATGCGAGCGTGCGAGGACTGTGTGTGGAAAGTGATCAACTTCCGGAAGCTGGACGAGGTGGCCCCATCCTGGCCCCATCCGGAATGGGAAATAGGGCGTAGCCCCACCCAGTCCTTCAAGGGCTGCCGCCCGCCCCCACCCACTGGGCTGCTCCAGTTCAATGCGTTGCTTGCGTAGGCGCCTACCAACCTCTCAACCAGCGCTCTACGTGCCGGCACTTGTCTGTGACGCGACCCCTGGTCCCTTCACCCGGGCATGGCCGCTGCACTCTTGCGTGCAAAGGAATGGCGGCCCACCGCCCCCCAACCTCGCGCTAGCAAACGCCCTTGGTCGCCATCGCAACAGCCGCCGGCCGGCCAGCCAGGCACGGCCAGAAGGCAGGGCCCGCCCTCGCTGCGAACTCAGCCCCAAGTACTGCTACGCTTCCGCTTGGCACGGCCAGCTTGAGGCTGAGCCCGGCCGTGCCCGGCCGCCTGAAGCTTGACATATGTGCGCAGGTTCTGTGCACAGGCTAGTGGCTGCGCTTGCTCAGCGTGTGATGGTACGAAGCGTGTGATGGTGATGAGGAGGTGGGCTCGGGAGGCTCGTGCGTAAGGTTAAGGGCTGAATCGCTGTCGCGTGCCGGTACCGTCGTACGGGCTGCGATGTCACGATTCACCGCAACGTGAGTCGCAACACAAGTTAGCTCTACACTTTGTGCTAGAGGCCGACAGCTACCTACGACAATCTTATACGCCGCCGCAACAGCCTGAATCGCAGAATGGCTATGGAAGCCTTCCTGCCGCTGGCGGCGATGGTTCGGCCGCTAGTCGCTCTGCCTGCCCTCACTCGCACGCTGGTGCAGCCGGCCGCTCGTAGCGCTCCCAGCACGCTGTTCCATCACGTTCCGGACGCGCCGAAGGACCCAATCTTGGGCATCACTGAGCGCTTCCACGCTGATCCTTCGCCAAGCAAGATCAATCTTGGCGTGGTGGGTCGCTTGGGCAGGTCATTACCGCCGCCGAATTGAATCACGACGTGTCTGCTCTGGCAACCAGTAGCCCCGCGCAAAGTAGCAGTAGCCAAGAGATATCAGAGGGCACTCAGTCGGTGCGTCCTCGACGTGCCAACCTGTTGCACGCCTCGTGACCATGTTGAGGCAAATCAACTAGGGCGACTGAATACCCATGCGCGTGACCGTATTAACGCGAATTAACCAAGGGCGACTGATCTCCTTGGCGATAACTTCGCAGGGCGCCTACCGTGACGACAACGGCCAGCCGGTGGTGCTGGAGGCAGTGCGCGAAGCGGAGAAGCGCGTGGCTGGATCACACTTTATGGAGTGAGCCCTTGGTTTGGGCCGGGGAATTGTGTCTACAGGTGTTCAGGAGTTCATGGCAACGTGGGTGGGAGTTGGGGACGACAGGGAATGGAGCCCCCTCGCCACGCCCTGGCCCTCGCCCTCTCCGGAAGAGGTGGTGTTGGTAAACACCGTGCTTTGGGTTGCCGAGGCGCGGAGCCCAAGGTTTTCGGGTCCACCGCGTGTCGGGGCTTCACAGCTCACACGTCCGGCCCGTTGAGCGCACCGTAGTTGACCGCTCAGTCCAGCACGTCGCCCTCCTCGCCCGCGGCCTCCATAGCCGCCAGGTCTATCGCCACCCGGTGCGCGGCCTTGTTGTCCTCCTGCGTCCGGACGCGCGCCGCCCCATTGGCGCGTAAAGCGCCTTGCAGTGCGAGTTCTTAAGCAGAGGGCCGCCGCAGCGCACCAATCCCCGCTTGGCCCGGTTCGCCGCCTGCCGCTTGTTGGTGGAGTTCTTGGTATTCGTGAAGGCGGCTGCGCTCCTTGTCTGGTCTGACGCTGTCTTCGCCGCCACCTGCGGCCCGCCAGGTACCTGCCCATCGGCGGCCTGCGCGACTTCATCCAGGAGTCGGTCAAGCTGGCCTACGGCGACGACGCGGCCGTGCTCAAGGAGGGCCAGGTGGCGGCCGTGCAGTCGCTGTCCGGCACCGGCTCCTGCCGCCTCTTCGCCGATTTCCAGAAGCGGTGAGCGCTTGCCGCCGGGCAAGCGGCTGGTCGGCCCCTTGGCTGGCAGCGTTAACCACCGCCAATCCCCCGCCCCCCGCTGCTTATCCTACACGCGCGCGCACCGCTGGCTTGATGGTTTGCCACCAGTCCGATCCGTGCCAAGCAGTCCAATAATGCCTTGGTCATGGCCACGTGGCACTGCTTATAACCCTATAACCGTTGCCGACCGCGCACGTTCCGGCCTCCGGTCCCCTCCTTCTTATACCTCTTCCCGCTTCCCCTCTCCCCTCCCAGCTACATGCCGGGCACCAAGGTGTTTATCAGCGAGCCCACCTGGGCCAACCAGTGAGCCATGGGGAGGGCATGGGCGGGCGCGCGGTAGGGGCGTGGGAAAGGAAACGAGGCAGAGGCATGGGCCGAGTCTGGGCGGGTTGAAGCAACGGCTGCGTGAGTGGACGCAACGTGACCGTGGCTGTCGTCTATTCAGGCGGCCGCTGCTCCACCGAGCTGATCTCATGCGTCGCCGAGGCACTCACGCCCTTCGTCGCCCCCGTGCGCCGCCCCCGGCCCCGCCCGCAGCTTCAACATTTGGCGCGACGCGGGCGTGGAGTTCGCCAAGTACCGCTACTACAAGCCGGAGACGCGCGGGCTGGACTTCGAGGGGCTGATGGAGGACGTGCAGGTGGGGTGCTGGGCCGCACTCGCGGAGCGGGGCTTGGACCGGGGCCACCGGGCCCCAGGCTTGCCTCAAACATGCCAGCCGTGCGGCAGGGACACAGGGCATCGTGCGCGGGGGGCGCTGCGCGCGAGCAGAAGATGCACCGCCTGCAGTCATGCCCCTGCCTTTACCCTCCCTCCGCTGTGCCCGCTGCTGTCGTCGCCCCGGTCCGCAGGCGGCCCCCTCGGGCAGCGTGTTCCTGCTGCACGCCTGCGCGCACAACCCCACGGGCGTGGACCCCACCGTGGAGCAGTGGGCCGCCATCTCTCGGGCCATGGCGGACAAGGGCCACTTTCCCTTCTTCGACATGGCCTACCAGGTGGGCCCTCGGCCCCCCAGGGACCGCCCTCGCTGCCAGCGGGCCCGCAGGCCCGGGCAGCTGGTCGCTTGCTGGGGCGGGTTGCTTGCCGGTGAAAGTCACTGCGGCGATGGGCTTGGGGCTTGCACCCCGCTTGAAGCAGCGCTGGCATGCTGCATGGAGCGGAGGTTGGCAGCCGAGGTTGCTGACTGCGTGCCGCTCGGCGCGCCTCGCCTCGCCTCGTGAGCGCAGGGCTTTGCCAGCGGCGACTGCGCGCGCGACGCGGCCTCGATCCGCATCTTCCTGGCCGACGGCCACCGCCTGGCCGTGAGCCAGAGCTACGCCAAGAACATGGGCCTCTACGGCCAGCGCGTGGGCTGCCTGTCGGTGGTGTGCGACAACCGGCGCGACGCGGTGGCGGTTGAGAGCCAGCTCAAGGCCATTGCGCGGCCCATGTACTCGAACCCGCCGCTGCACGGCGCGCTGCTGGTGACCAAGATCCTGCAGGATGCCGCCCTGAAGCAGCTGTGGTTTAAAGTACGGAGAGATGCCGGGTGGAGCGAGGCCGCTGTTGCTGCCGGCCTTGGCGCGTGTGCGAGGGCGGCGGCGAACGGGATAAAACGCTGGGAAGTGACGTCCGCACAGCTCGCTAATGCTCCCGGCCTGGCGCCCTTCCTTCCGCTGTCGCTCTGGCGCGTGCAGGAGGTCAAGGGCATGGCGGACCGCATCATCGACATGCGCTCGCTGCTGCGCAAGAACCTCGAGGTGCGGCCCTGCAGCGCTGCACCCGGGCCGGGGCGCTGCACCCGCACCCCCACCTCCTCCCAAGCCCCGCACCGCCCGGCCGTCTGCCCGCTTCCCCTGCTCACTCCCTCGCTGCCCCCTCTCCCACGCCGCTCCCTCAGGATGCGGGTAGCCAGCTGCCCTGGAACCACATCACCGACCAGATCGGCATGTTCGCGTTCACGGGCATGAGCCCCGAGATGGTGGACGCGCTGGCGGCGCAGCACCACATCTACATGACCCGCAACGGCCGCATCAGCCTGGCTGGCGTCAACACCAAGAACGTGGCACGCCTGGCGGAGGCCATGCACAAGGTCACCACCGGCCGTCTCTGAGCGCTGCGGCTGGGGCTGCGCGGGGGGCGGGGGGGGCCTGCGCCCGAGCCGGGATGGCATGGTTGCCGGCTACCAGCCTGGCCAGCCGCATGGGACCATGCGACAAAGCCATGAGCCGCAGAGACCGGCGCAATGGGCTGGGTGGCTGACGGGGCACATGGGCGAGGGCGTGGGGCCTCGCGGCGCTAGGGCGGCGGCACGGCGGTTGCCGCCGCGCCGCGGCGGAGATGCTTGGGTTGAGCGCATTCGGGTGGGGAACGTGGATGTGGAAGAGATGCCGACCGTATGCGTGGTATTGATGTTGGGGCGTGCTGTCAGCAGTGTAGCAAGGTGCGCCCAGGGACGCGGCGCGTGACGTTCATGGCCGTGATGTGGGCGCGGGGTGCGGGGTTGTGTGTCGATCGCGCTTGCCGTCCGACGTGCTGCGACGGGCGGCATACGCGTGGCGTGCACGGGGGTTACTGGGTGTGTGTGCTGGGGCGGCGAGCGTGGCGCGCTGCTCCTGGCGAGTGGGCGTGTGCCGGACCCCGCACTGCTGACCTGAGGTGCGCATGGGCTGGCGGGCTAGCCTCGGACGTGGGCGCGCAATAAGCAGGTGCTGCATGGCTGGCGGGTGCTCGGACGCAGTGTCATGTGTTCATGTGTAGTCTCGGTCCTCGTGTGATGTTCGCGTTTTCGTGATGGCGTGTCGCTTTGCACTGCTGCAATTTATCCATGACCGTGGGTTCGCGCGGGATGACCGTGGGGTACGCGCGGGAACGGCGGGTGGTGCTGGAACCAGCCGGCAGGCGGGTGGTGCTGCGGGAGGTGCCGCAGGCTGCAGGTGGGCGGCGCCGGGGCCGGGAGGCAAGCAGCTACGCGGCACAGCTGTCAACATGATTGCGGTGGCGTTGAGCAGGCCGGCTGTAAGCGAGATGGCCGATCCATGTTTGCCACGTGCAGCGTGCGGCGTGAGCTTATCTGCTTGGTGCTCTCTGCCCAAGGACGATGCCAGCGCCTGCAGAGGCTCGCAAGGAGCAGCCGGCGGGACACTCGGCGCCCTTGCAGCTTGCACCCCGCACGAGCTTCACGGTGTCACGCCTCGACAGGAGATGGGCCCGGCGGCCCAGTCCGTCAGCGCCGTTCTCAAATCGTCGACAACTGGCGGCGGGGTGGCGGCCGCCCATGTGATGCTCACGGAGTGGCGCCATCGGCGGTCGGGCGACCATGGGGGGGCCCCAGCAACCACCACACCGGCATTGCGCTGTGCGCTGCATGCGGTCGTGGGGCCCCCCAGCTTCCGTCTGCCGCGAGGCACGACACCAGAAGAGCTTTCGTCCACGTTACACCCGGGGGAACGCGCATGTGGGCTTACGCAACCGCGAACCAGCCCTGAGGCACCGCGCCAGGCACACACAGCATGCCCCACGCAAGGCAGCGCCGCCGACTCGCGCTTCACAGTTGCGGCTGCCTGCGGCCCTCCGGGCAGCGCCCTGCGCCACGCCTCCCGCAAGACCATGCCTCCCCAGGCCCTCCCCGGCATCCTACTCCGTTCAAGTGCGGCTTCGGCATCCCCCGAGTCCGGCCCCTGACCACATCCCCAGCAAGCCACCGCGCCACCGCCGCCGCCCTCGCTGCGCGCACGGCCGCCGAGCCCCGCCGCCTCCCCACCACCCGCCAGGCTCAAGTCGTCAAGTGTCATAAACAGAGCGGTTCGCTCGTACCCAGGCCCCTCCCTCCGTCGCCCTCACACGGGCCGCGCGCGCACAATCTTGACCTCCGTCAGCGGGCGGTCCGTGTTGTCCGTCTGCACGTTGCCCAGGCGCTTGATGACGGACATGCCACTGGTCACGCGGCCGAAGATGGTGTGCTTGCCTGCGGCAGCAGGTACCGCGGGCCGCGGGGGTGCAGGGGTCCGGGAGGTCGGCACGCGCAGCGGCACACTCATGCGGGTCGGCAACATGTGCCCGGCGGCGGTTCGCGGCGCTCGCCAGCGAGGCGCCGAGCGAGCAGCAAGGCGTTGGATTCCCGTGACCCATGTGCCGTATGGGTGAGGGGGCAGCACGCCTGGCCGCCACCGCGGGCCTGACCAGCCGCTGCGATGTACTGCTCGGCACCCCGACGTCTGCTGTGCCGCCCTGCCGCCCTGCGCTCGTGCCCCGGGGCGGCACTCACCGTCCAGCCAGGGTGTGGGCGCTAGCGAGATGAAAAACTGCGGGCGGCGGCACAGGCATGGGCACAACGACAGCGGCCGTGGGGCTCGTGGCGGCCTTTCAGCCCGTGAGCTGTGGGCCCACCCGAGCGCACCGAGCCCGCTGGTAGCAGGGACCAAACAGGACCGGACCGAACCGGACCGCGCAACAGGTGCGGCGCTGTGGGCGTGTGCGCTGGCGCAGGCTTGGTGCGGCTGCGGGCGAGCGACCCACCTGGGAGCCGTTCGTGTTGGGGCCCGAGTTCGCCATGGAGAGGATGCCTGCACACACGTCAGGGGCGGCAGAGCGCCGCAGCGGCTCGAGTCGAGGCGGCAGTGGGGCGCAGCGCCAGGACACAAGGGGGGCGGGGCCACGGGGCGCAGGGCGGGACACGGCGAGGCCGTGGGCCCAGAGCCAGCCGCGAGGACTCTGGCTTGGGGCGAGCCGCGAGCCGCGAGCAACGTCAGCGGCACTAGTCCACATCACGCCGGACGGTTACGGGTACGTGGGTTGAGCACCCTGGGGTCGGCGAGCTGCGGGCCAGCCCCGCAACCTGGCACCCTGCTGACCCCGCTTAAGCTGCGCACCTGCACCGGTGTGCTTTAGTTCCTGCGGTGAGCAGGAGCGGCAACACACAAGGAAGGTCATTCAACATCCACATGTGCACGCCCGCACGCCGCCGGCCCGCGCCTGCTGACGGCCGCCGCCGCGAGCCTGCTTGCGGCCGCTGGCCCGCCAGCAGCAGGCGTATCTGCTAGCGCCGGCCGCAAAGGCTCACTCTCGTGATCTCGTCCTCGAACTTGGAGCCGTAGATGGATTGCCCGCCGCGGCCCGTGCCCGTGGGGTCGCCACCCTGCGCAGTGCCGGTGCGAGGGGCGGCCGCAGGAGCTAGGCGCAGCGCTCGCATCTTATCTCGATCCTATCGACACGTCGACCATGACGTTCGATGTACTGTCTCGGCTGAATCGACGGAGATACGACGGCTGGCCATGCGCCAGATGCACGCCGCTGACCCAGCGCGAGCGGAGCCGCGTGCTGCCGCCAGGCCAGGGAGCACGTCGGTGGCTGCCGGAAGGAGCAGGCGCATGAGGAGGCGACCGAGGCCGGGCATGCAGCGCCATGGGAACCACATGGCCGCCGCGAGTTGACGCGCCTGCCCCGACCCGCTCCACGGTATGACAGGCACTGACGGCCAGCCCGCGGGGCTCTGGCCCCCTCCCACCTGAATCATAAAGTCGCGGATAATGCGGTGGAACTGAGGGCAGCGGCGGGGAGGGACATGGGGTGAGGGCCACGGCAGGCCCCAAGGCGGGCCGAGGGGCCGGAGGTGGCAGCGCGCTAGCGGGGCCTACGGCCATGGCCCATGAGGCCTTTGGGCAATCCATGCGACGAGTGGCGCGGTCGCTGGCGTGAGCTGCTGTGCCAAATTGAGCGACCAATGTCCTTGCACGCATGACGGCAGCGCGGTTGACGGCTTCTGGGTGTCGGTCGAAACCGGCAGCTCCCGCCTCTGCCCCGCTCCTCCTCCCTGGCTCCCTCGGCTTCTCCTAGGCCCCCTGCCGACCCCGTTCCTTGGCCACCGGTCCACTTGCCACTGTGCCGTCGTAGTAGCCCTTTGCCGCGAGCTGCTCAAAGTTCTTGCATGTCTTGGGGGCGTGCTTATAATAGAGCTCCACCGTGATGGTGCCCAGCGTGGTGTCGATCTGCACCACTGGCGCCTCCATGTCGCTGTGCTAGCGCCGCAAACGTCGAGAGCGGCAGCCGAGCGTGCTGTCTGCCAACGATCGCGGTTCGCGGCGTCTGAGCAAGCTCCAGGAAGCGACACGGACTTCTACTTTATGTAACGAACTGACTAGTGCGTGTGCAGAGCTCTACGCACGGCGGCGGTCAATGGCTTAGTGAACGGTGATGTCAGAAGCGACAGCGCGTATCTACGTTCATAACAGCAGCGATGGCGGAGTGATAGGTAGGCGACAGCAGTCGCTGCTGTGCATACCCCAGGAATGGGCATTGTCGCTGCCGGGCATACCCCAGTTGGCCCCACGGCGCCACGGGAGCCCTAGCCACGCCCACTTTGCGCATTGAACGGAGCTTTCCCCTCCGCTGCGGGAATGTCTCAGCAGCCTTTTGCAAGTGGCGCGTACCTCAGGCCTGGCCACGACCTAAGGGGTCTGCAGCACGGCCAACCGAGCTTGGCAGGTCGGGGTGTTACCCGCGTGTAGGCTCCCCCCGGCTGCTCCGCACATCGCAGGTAGGCCACTCCGATCAGCGGCAATAATGCAGTGCGCGCTGAGGGGGCGAGGCGCGTGCAGGCCCCCGCCGCAACAACGACGCCGACTCTGCACCCAGCAATGCCGACGCACCCCCTGGCCGCGGAACCGCCAGCCTCCGCCTAGCACTCGCTGCTGCGCCGCGGCCCTTGCCCCTTCCCCGCCAGGCTCAGCCATGCGCAATGGGGGCCCCGCTGCGGGGCAATAGGATGCTGGCTGGAACCCACACACTCTGGTACAAGGGGAGGCTTGTTCGTCTTCTGAAGCCTGCCGCCGTCGACCATTCGGTTAACCCCGGATCTCCCAATAACAACACCAACCAATAAGGCCCACCCCAGATATTGAAGTTAGGACATCAAATTCGATCGCGGCGACGAAAAGATGGTGCTCGTGGATGTGGGGTTTGAACCCACGCACTCTGTTACGAGTAGGAGATCGCTCAAGCGAAATCTTAAGCCTCCCGCCTTCGACCACTCGGCCAATCCACGTGAGGAGCGCCATAACCAGAGATTGATCGGGTGACCTCTATCCCTGGCAAATGCATTGCCATATGCATGAAATACCTACTCATATAGGAAATTCGTATAACATCCTCAGTAAGCAGGGGCGGCCGCACCGGCAACGTAGGCCGGCGGCACCGGCTCTCGCAGCTGCCGTGATTGCCCAG
>BDDC01000508.1:0-38950 GCA_001662425.1 Chlamydomonas sphaeroides
CAGCATGCTCCCGCAGGAAGGACAGCATGCCGGCCGCCCAGCACTTGCCACAGCCTGCCACGGCCCTAACCAGAAGGATGCCAGGAGAGGAACAGAGACACACATGGGTTACGATGAGTGCGACGCGGACCCGGCCTCTGTGCCTGCGCACTCGGGAGCGTGCGTTGCGCCGTGTTGACTCCTGCGCGCCTCCATCAAGCCATCGAGCCATCCCTGTCAGTTGTCCATTATTAAGCAGCAGCTATCGTTACACACAAGGCCCCAGCCGCACCGCGTGCTGCCTCAGCCGCAGCATCGCAGCGCCCATGCGCTTGCCCCAAAAGCCCAAACTCCCGACGCCGGCGCTTCCATGCCGTCCTCTTGCAGTACCCTGGCCGAGCTCGTGCCTAGCAAGCCGCACCCACACGTTCGCCGCCGTGACGGCTCTTGACGGATTGCTGCACAGCCAACGGCGGGCATCGGACGCCAGCGTGCGCGCAAGGCCGCAAGCCCAGCTCGGTTGCTTGCGCCAGCGCACCCCCCCTCTCTTGGCTTCATTCCTCTGCTGCCACACACCCCTCTGCACTGCTGCCTGGCTTCAGGAGGCCATTGCCCCCCCCCTCGGTCTGCTGCCTCCAGCGCCCCACCAACGGACGGAGCGCCGCCGGTCTCGGCGGCGCCGATGCTGGGGCCCCCGCCGCAGACTCACAGGGCACCGTAGAGGGCCTTGCCAGCTGGGGGCTCCTGTCAGCGGCGGCCGAGCCGGAACTGAACGGGGGGCGCTCCAGCGCCGAAAGCGGGCGGTGCCGCGGCAGCCGGCTGCGCGGCGCCGAAGGCGGGCTGAGCTCCGCCGAAGCCCTGGGGCGCTGGCGGGGGCTGAGCTCCGCCGAAGCCCTGGGGCGCTGGCGGGGGCTGAGCTCCGCCGAAGCCCTGGGCCGCTGGCGGGTGCTGAGCTCCGCCGACGCCCTGGGCAGCTGGCGGGGGCTGAGCTCCGCCTGCACGGAGGAGACACGGTTGCAGGGAGGGCAACGGCGCAGGCGCCTTTGGAAGGTAGCATTCAAGGAAGTGGCGACAGACAGAGGCAGATCCCACACGCCATGCGTGTAGGCTGAGGGGCCAACCCCACGCAGAGCCAGACCCACCGAAAGAGGGCGCTGCGCAAAAGCCGGGAGCTGGCGCTGCGCCAAAGCCAGCAGCCGGCGCTCCGCCAAAGCCGGCAGCCGGCGCTGCGCCAAAGCCGGCAGCTGGCACGGCGCCAAAGGCAGGCGCAGGCACGGCGCCAAAGGCAGGCGCAGGCACGGCGCCAAAGGCAGGCGCCGCGGCGGGGGACCGGCTTCTCGTCGCAGCTGGGGCCGCAACTGGCGCCGCAGCTGCTGGAGGGGTTGAGTTTGCGTGGCAACCGAGGAGCGCGGCTTAACCACTTGACCAGGCCTGGCGTGAGCTCATAGCATGTGGGTCCAACTCGTCACTCCTGCAACTCGTCGGCCGCCCGCATCTGCGCCACTCACCGATGTAGGGCGCCGCAGCAGGCCCGGTCGCCAATGCGGCCGCGCATGCCGGTGTCGCATCGCTGTAGGGCGCCGGTAACACGCCAAAGCCAAACACCTGTGCCGCACCCGAGGCTGCTGGCACTGCGCGGAAGGCTGGCGCCGCGCCGAATGCTGGCGCCGCGCCAGAGGCTGCTGCAACGTCGGAAGCCGGTGGCGCGCCGACGGCTAATGCCGCGCCATAGCGTGCTGGCGCCACGCTGAAGGCCGGTGCCGCGGCTACGGGCGGTGCCGCGCCACCGGCTGCTGTCACGCCGACAGCCCGTGCCGCGCCTCCGGCCGGTGCGGCGCCGCGGCTGCGCACTGGTGCAGCGCCGAGGTTGGACCCTAGTGCCGCATCGCCGCCGGGCACGGCTGCCGCACCCAGGCCAACAGCGCCGCGTGCCGCACCGAAGGCCAGTGCTGCCCCAAGGCCAGCTGCCATGCTGGAGGGCCGTACTGCGCCGCCGTCGGGGACCGCTGCCCTGGCAACGGGCGGCGCCACGCCGCCTCTGGGCGCTGGCGCACCGCAATTAACCTGTCCTGTGGCGCCGCGGGGTTCTGGCGCGGCCTCGACGGCCACTGCTGCTCCGCCGCGGCTGCCCAAGGCCGGCGCCACGGAGGCCCCAACAGCGCGGCCCGCGAAGGCCGCGACAGCCGGGCCTGAGGTCGCTCCGGGCTGGGGGGCAGGCGGGGCGCGGCCCCGGAAGATGAAGGGGAAAGCGCCCTGCGAGCAGCCATCACAACACGCATCAGGAAGTAGCGAGCTATACGCAGGGCAGCGCAGTTGCGCCGCCAGCACTGTCCGGCGGCGCTTCTCTCGTGCTCACCTCTGGCTGCTGCCCAGCCTCCGTCGTCGCCCCCGGCTCGTCCGTTGCTTGCCGGCCGGCCTCCGGCTGCACCGCGGCGCCCGGCCGCGGCTCCTGCCCCGCGCCCGCCCGCTCCAGCCCAGCCCGCAGTAGCCCCTGCACCGCCTCCGCCACCAGCCGCAGACCCTCCTGCGCAGTGAGCCGCTCCTGCGGCTCGCCGCGAAAGCAGCCCTCCAGCAGCTGCCGCAGCGCCGGCGCGACCTCCAGCCCCCTCGGCAGCCGGGGCGCTTGCTTCTCCCGCTCGACCTGCCGGCACCCCCAGGGCAGCGGACGGCATTTGCGTGGGTCGGACCTTGCTGCCTGTAGGCACGGACGCGCGCCCGGCGCCCCCTGCAGACGCCGTTGCCACCCCCCTCGTCCGCTTCGCCCAGCGCGTACCCACCCTCCGGGTGACCTCCTCCTGCGACAGGCTGTGCCAGGGCGGCCGCCCCGTCAGCGCATGCACCAGGGTGGCGCCAAGCGCCCACATGTCGGCCTGCACGCTCATGCCCGACAGCCCAAACTGCTCCGGCGCCCTGCGTGCGAGCCAGCGGCGTGGAACGGATGGCGCGTGTTGGAGGCGGCGGTCAGGGCCGGGGGTGCCAGGCAAGGGCTGCCGGAGGGGCGCGCGGACTGGGGGCCAGCACGCCGAGCCCGCACCGGCGCGGTTCCCCGGGCCCCGGTGGCCGCACATGTAGTTGAGCGTGCCCCGCACAACCGTCGAGTTGCCGTGCGTCACCGCGCTGCTGATGCCGAAGTCGCACAGCAGCGGGTGGCCTGCATCAGGCCAGGGATTGTGGGGGCGGGCAGAGGCCAGCGGCGCGGCTGGGCTCGCTGGTTTGCCGGAGAAGGCTTCCCGCTGATGCGTGCTGGCACGGCGCGTAGAAGGGTTCTGTCGCCTCACCGGCCTCGTCCAGCAGCACGTTGTCGGGCTTGAGGTCGGCCATGATGATGCCCAGGCGGTGCAGCTCCGACAGGCCGCGGAGCAGGTCGCGCGCCAGTAGCAGCGCCGCGCCGGAGCCCAACCGCCAGCCTTTGGAGGGACGCGCGCGGGCGACGGCCGAATGTGAGAAGCAAGGGACGGCACAGCCTTTGCAGCAGGGAGCAGGCCTGGCCGGCAGCATCGGTCTTGAAGGCTGCAGCCGTGATGTGGCGCGTGGCAATCATGCATGGAGTTTGTAAGGGCGCACAGGACCGGTAGCAGCCCCAAGCGTAGTTCTACAGTGAAGTCCAAGCACAGTCGCCGACCGTCACGTCTTGAGTGATTTGACACCGAGGAGCCGCCAGGAGCCGCTGCCGGCCCTGGCCGTCCCGTACCCGGCTGCGACTGGATGTGTTGCGTGAGGTTGCTGGGGTAGAGGTGCATGACGATGGCGACAAACGTGTCGGCCCCCAGCTGCTTGGACGTAACGCCCCGCAGCCGGACCACGTGCGAGCACGACTCCGAGGCGCGCGCCAGCAGCTCCAGCTCCCGCTGCAGCCTGCACTGGTCGTCCTCGCCGTCCCCCGCAGGGATCAGCTTGACCGCGACCTGCGCGTGCATGGGCGCAGTGGGGGCGCGATCACGTGGGATGGCACGAGCGGACCCTGACGTACGGGCCTGACAACAGCCGGCAACGGACGGGAGGGGACGGTCTGCAGCCGGCTGCCTGCAGGGCACGTTGCTCACCTGCTCCCCCTTGTACTTGCCCGCCACGACCCGGCCGCTGGTGCCTGGGGGCCCAAGCGGCTGCGCCAGCTCCAGCTCAGCCGCATCGACCCAGTACTTCGCTGCGCCCGCTGGGAGGTGGGCCTGCGGCCCCGGCGGCCCGCCAGCTGCCTCTGCTAGTGCCTTCAGTGCCCAGTTGGTGGGGAAGGTGCGCGAGCTTGGGAACCGGCCGCGACATGTTGGACATATTCTCAGCTCGCGCGCGCAGGACTTGCACAGGCTGTGGCCACACGGGGTGACTACGGGGTCGCGATCGGGGCCCAGGTAGGGCTCAAGACAGACGCAGCATTCAAGGTCGGCCATCAATCGATGCGGCTAGCCCGTTGCAGAGATGCTTGCTGCGTATGCTACTACTCATACATTCTTGTCGTCTTGAAATGAGCGGCACAGCGGTGCCTGCTGCGCTTCCAAGCCTACGGCGGTATCCTAATCGGGTCATGTAGCCAACCCTCTCCCCAGGGTGTCTTTGGGCAGGGACGTCGGCGTGAGCCGAGGCCGGTGCGCGCTGCTCAGCGCGCTGCTGGCGCTGCTGCATCACGTCAACGTTACAATTCTGGTGGTCTGGCTGGCATCGCGGCGCACAAGACGACTACGCACGGGTAGCACAGTACTCAACGGGCCGGTGGTCTTGGCACTCTGGTGCCGGATACCGTGCTGCCTTTGATCGCGTTTTTCGTACTTTTGGTGTCCCTGCGGCGCTGCGAGATGCGAGGCCTTCGTCCGCAGTTGCCGTAACAGTTGCCTCACCAGCCGGTGCCACCAACGCCAGCTCCCAGGCATACTGTGGCAGCGCGGGGCGGCCCCCCCCCAAAGCTCCCCTGTGCGATCGCCGCACGGTACCCGCAGGCTAGGCCACCTGGCGCCAGGCGGCGCAACCCGAACCCAGCCACCCTCTCCCCCTGCCCCTGAGCAAGCACGCGACTCCTGCGCCATCAGCCGCGCACCCAGCGGCCGCCACCAGCAGCCACCACGTGCAGCCCGCCGTGTGCCCCCAGGCCGAGGAGCCCCGGCGTCAGCGGCTCGCCGGCTGTGGCCCTCGCGCGCCGAGCTCGGGCACCGGCCGCCTGCGCCACCCTTTGCAAAGGCCAAGCACGCAGGCTGAGGACCCGCGCAGCGGCGTCTGGCGCCCGCTCGCAGCCCGCGGCGAAGGTGCAAGTGGCGGCAACCCCACGCCGCGCGCACACCCAAGCGACGCATACCGGGGTGGGATACTATCTCGGCCCCAAAAGTTGAACACTCAAGGGAGAGGTGGAAGGCGCGTGCAGCTCGCGCCCAACCCGCTACCGACGGCCCTTATTGCGCGAGGCGGTCACCCGCCGCCGGTCGCCGGCGCCCGCTGCGCCAAGGTTGAATGCGTCGCCGCCGGCCCCGGGCGCCGCAGCCGGCGCGCCGAAGACCGGAGCTCCGGCCGGCTGCGCCGGGGCCCCGAAGGCCGGGGCCGCACCGAAGGCCGGAGCGCCGCCGGCCGGCGCCGCGCCAAAGCTGGGAGCCGCACCGAAGCCAGGCTGACCGCCGGGAGCCGCGCCGAAGGCCGGTGCGGCGCCAGGCGGGGGCGCGCCGAAGGAAGGGGAGGGCGTGCGCTGGGCGCCAAAGGCGGCCGCAGGAGCGCCGAATGCGGGCGCTGCCGATGGCGCCGGCTGCGGGGCACCGAAGGCGGGCTGAGCGGCGCCGAAGCCCTGGGCCGCTGGTGCGGGCTGAGCCGAGCCTGCACGGAGGAGATAGCAGGGAGGGCAACGACACACACGCCTTAGTTGGGCAACATGCTCATGCCGTAAATACCGTGATGATGGCGGCATGCGAATGTCGAGCCCACGCGCCGCCCTTGGTGGCCTGCAATAGCAGCCCCACACAGAGCCAGACCCACCGAAGGAGGGCGCTGCGCCGAAGCCGGCAGCTGGCGTGGCACCAAAGGCAGGGGCCGCGGACGCCCCAAACGCCGGCGCCGACGATGGAGCCGCGCCAAAGGTCGGCGCCGCGATGCCGCCGAAGGCGGGAGCGGCCGCGGGCGCGGCCCCGAAGCCCGCAGCTGTGGAGGCGCCGAAGGCGGGGGCGGGCGCGGCACCAAAGGCCTGGGCGCTGGAGGCTCCGATGGCGGGCGCAGGGGCCGCCCCGAAGCTACTTGTCGCCGCGGGCTGTGTGGCGCCTGCAGAGGGGTTGGCGGCGCAGAGGCGGCTTCAGGCCGAGCTGCGATCGATCCCGGCTGAGGACGGAGGCGGTGGGGTTCTGCCGCAAACCACACGCCGAGACCTACGAGACACAAATACAGCCCCCCACCCCAAAGCAGGACGTGCAGGGTCGAGCCCACCGCTGAGCGCACCTGATCCAAACCCTGACCCAAACGTGGAGGCGGCGCCCCCCGTGCTGCCGCCAAACGCCGGCGCCGCGGCGCCGAATGCGCCACCAGCTGGCGCGGACGCGGCCCCAAAAGCCGGCGCGGTGGCGGCGCCAAAGGCAGGGGCGTTCGCGGCTCCGAACCCGGGGGCCGCGGCACTGGCAGCCCCAAAGGCGGGCGCACTGGCGGCGCCAAACGCGCCGCCGCTGACAGCTCCAAACGAAGGCGCGGGCGCGGCGCCGAAGGCGGGCGCGGCTGCGCTGGGCGCGGCGCCGCCAAAGCCAAAGCCGGTGGCGGCCGGGGCGCTGGTGGTAGCTGAGGCGCCGGTGGGGCCGCTCTGGGCGCCGAGGGAGGGCGCGGCGGCGCCGCCAAAGCCCGTGGCAGCGGCGGGCTGCGAGGCCCCTGCAGCACAGGTGCGTTGTTGCCAGAGGACGGCAGGTTACGTTCGACACAAGACCGCAGCGCGAGTCGCAGTCAAAGGCCAAGCCAGTACGACGGGATCTGAACAGGTCTACAGGTCAAGCAACCCCTTACCGTGCAGCGTATGTTGCAAGCCCATTCCGCCTCCCCCGGTCCTGCCGCGCCTGCCCCTCCCTGTCAATGCCCGCCCCCTGGCCCCGCTTCGCAGCTGTCCCACCTGGCCCAGCCCCCCACCTGCCAACGCACCCCCGCCGAAGCCGCCAAACGAGGGCGTCGCGCCAGTCGTGGCCCCGAAAGTGGGCGCGGGCGTGCTGCCGAAGGCAGGGGCGCTGGCGGCTGCTCCGGCGGCGGGTGCAGCGCCAAAGCCGCCGGTGGCGGCGCCTATGGAGTTGTTGGGGGCGACGGGTGGGGACGGCCAGGGTATGAGCCATGCAAAGATGACCCCGACTGCTCCTGTGCACCGACCCGTACAGCTGTCACATATGCCAGCCGTGCGCACCTCCAAAAGGCGCAGGCGCGCCGAAGGCCGGCGATGCCGTTCTGCCATCCGGGGCCGCGCCGAAGGCCGGCGATGCGCCGAAGACCGGCGCAGCCGTTGATGTCCCTGCCGCCGTCGAAGCCGGCGTCGCAGCGGCGGCGGCGCCAAAGCCGCCGAAAGCCGGCGTAGATGAGGCAGCGGCGGCGGCCCCGAAGGGATTCGGCGTGGCGGCGGCGGCAGTGGGGGCCCCAAACGCTGGTGTGCTGGCGGCGGCTGCAGGCGCGGCACCAAAGGCGAAGCCCGGCGTGGCCGCTGGCGCAGTGGTGGAGGCGGCGGAGCTGGCACCAAAGGCGGGCGCGGCGGCGGTGGCCGTCGAGGGCGCCGTCGAGGCGGCGCCGAAGGCCGGCGCAGAGGTCCCTGGGGCTGAGGCGGCACCGAACCCACCGAACGCGGGCGCCGGCGTGGCGGCGCCGCCAGCTGCGCTGCTGGCGACCGCAGCGGCGCCAAAAATGGGTGCGGCGGCCGGTGCGGCGGTCGTGGGAGCTGCAGCGGCTGTTGACGGCGCAGATCCAAAGCTGAAGGAAGGGGCCGTCGACGCCCCGCTGGCAGGGGCGGCGCCAAAGGTGGGTGCCGCCGGGGACGTCGACGCCGCCGGCGCCGACGCCACTGGCGCAGCGGCAGCGGCGCCGAACGCAAACGACGGCGCGCTGGCTCCGGCGGCGGCACCAAAGGGGTTCGTGGCCGGCGCCGATGAAGCGGCGCCAGCGGCCGCACTGGAGGCAGCGGGGACGGCACCAAAGGCGAAGCCCGACGGCGCCGCTGAGGCGCCAAACATGCTTGGCGCTGCAGCCGCAGCCGCAGCCGCCGTCGATGCCGGCGGGGTGGACCCGAAGAGGGAGCCGCCGCCGGCGGCGGGAGCAGGCGCCGGCGCAGTGGTGGCAGGGGTTTTTGCAGCGTCGGCCCCAGAAGCGCCCGCAGCATCAGAGGGTTTGGCGCTGTCGGCGGCGGTGGGAAGAGTGGCGGCGCCGCCGAAGCCGCCGAATGCGGGGCTAGCGGCCGGAGCGGGGCCGCTGGCGGCGGCAGGGGCCGAGCTGGAGGCGGAGGTGGAGGCGGCGCCGCCGAACGAGAAGCCGCCGGTCGCGGCGGCCGTGCTGGCGGCGGCGCCGGTGCTGCCCCCAAACGCAAACGAGGGGGTGGTGCCGGGGCTAGCTGCCGCAGCAGCCGGCGCCGCAGTCGAGGTGCCGGTGCCGGCGGCTGCAGTGGCGCCGACCGCCGCTGGCGCAGCGGTGGCGCCGCCAAAGCTGAACCCTGGGGTGGTCGACGGTGTGCTGCTGGCGGTGGTGGCGCCGGACGCCGGCGCCGCCGTCCCGGCAGCGGCGATGGGTGCGCCGAAGAGACCAGCCGCAACGGCAGAAGTGGCCGCTGCCGGCGCCGCTGCCGCCGCGGGTGCGGTGGCAGCGGCGCTGCCGGCTACCGGCGCCGCTGCTGTGCCGTCGGCAGCGGGCTTGGCAGCGGCAGCCGCCGCGTCGGCAGAACTGCTGGCGGGCGCTGCCGCCGGCGCCGGCGCCGGCGTAGCGGCCTTCTCTGGGGTGGCGGCGCCGCCAAAGCTGAAGCCCGGGAAGGCAGGGGACGGTGCCGTGGTGACGGCGCCGCCAGCCGGCGCCGGCGCAGCCGCCGAGGCGGCCGCACCTTCAGCGGGCTTAGCGGCGGCAGGTGGCGGCGTGGCGAGGGCCAGGGCCGTGGCGGCGGCCTGGCCAAACAGCCTGCGGATCAAAGAAGCGGGTGTGATGGGTACAGGCATTAGGTTCGGAAACGCTTCGCGACTGCCCATCGTCACCTACACAAGCGCAAACTCTTCAGCTGCTGCAAGCCAGCGCACCCGCCGCCGCGCTCGCCCCTCTGCGTGGCACACGACCCTCACCCGAGGCCCGGAGCCGCCGCCGCCGCGGGTGCCGCCGCCGCGCCGCCGCCCGGCACCCGCTCCAGCACGTCATCGGCGCCCTCGTCCTCCTCCTCGTCGTCGCCCTCGTACCAGCGCTTGAGCGGCCGCCTGCGGGGAACCGAGGCCGGCAGGAATGAGACCTCGCGCCAGCTAGCCACGCACGCGCCGGGGCGGCAGGCGCTCCCCTCCAACCAGGTCCAGGAGCACGAAGCAGCTGGCTAGCACCCCAGCCCACACCTCGCCACCAGCCGCGGCCAGCAGCCCGCGCTGCGCCAACAAGGGCGCCACCCAAGTACGCACTAGGCCGGCCGACCGCACGGCACGCACACCCGTCCCGCTCCGCCAGTCAGCGCACGCATCAAGCGCCGCTGCGCGCGCCCCACCCGCCCCACCTGCCAGCCCCGCTGGCCGGCGCCGCCACGCCCGAGCCCTGCGCCGGCCGAATGCTGCTCACTGACAGCCGCACCGCCCGCTGCCATTGCGTCCGCGCAGCGTCCTGCGCCGGGGCCGCCGCGGCGGCGGCGGCGGCGTCCGAGCCGGCAGCGATGGCGGGCACCATGGCGCCGGCGGCGCCGCCAGTCGGCGGCGCCGCTAACCCCATGCCCGGCGGCGCCGCTAACCCCATGCCCAGCCTCGGGCCCAGCGGGGTCCCGATCCGGCGGGCCTCGGTCTGGGCGGCCGCGGCCGCCGCGGCGGCGGCGGCGGCCGCTGGCGGAGCCACCGCTGCGCCCCCGCTGCCGGCGGCAGCGGCCTTGCGAGCCGAGGCCGAGGGCTTCATCCACCAGGGGCCAGGGGTTGGCCCTACGGAGGTGGCGTGCCGCTTGCTCGGGCGGAAGTCCGGCCCGTCGAGGTCGGGCGCGCGCTGCGCGGCCGGGGTCTGGTGGGCGGCGCCAGCATGGTGTGCGGCCAGGGGGTTGTGGCTGTGGCCGACAGCCGCGCCGGCGAAGCCGTAGCCGTAGGGCTGTTGCACATCATCCAGCGCGGCGTCCGCGGGGCGCTTGGCGGGCTTGCGGGCCGAGACAAGGTACGAGGGGCCCTCGTGTGCGGGTGCTAATGCTGAGGCTGTTGCGTAAGCGTGCTCCTCGCCAGCCCGGTGCAGGGTGTAGGGCGCGGGAGGTGCGTCGCGTGTATGCGGCGGCCGAGTTTGTTGCTGCTGCGTAAGTTGTGCCGGAGGATCGCCGCCTGGGCGAGCGGCTGTTTCACTTTGAGCACCTGTGTTGGGGTGCAGACGGGGACCGGAGCTCGTTATGCGCAGCGCAAGCCGCGATGGCAAGCAAGATCGGCCTTACCTGCGTCGCCTGAGCCGAACCAATTCTTCACAGCCCGCAACATCCTAGCACGTCGCTATGCGCCTGTCAAGCGCTGCGTGGTATAACGCTGCTCACGACGAGATGCACATTTGAATTCTTGCTTCCTGTGCTTTAGAGGTAAGCCAGCTTTAGTGCTCTCTTATAGCATAGACTCTGTGGGCTCTGTTGGCTTTGGCGTCCAGCATGTCCCGGCGCAATGCCCTGCCCTCCTCCCGACGTCTCCGGTCTCCCCTCTCCCGCGTCTCCCCCGCATGCCAGGTCGGTCACCGGCGCGGGGTGGGGTTATCCGCATAGCTTCGGCCTTAGTCTCCGGAGCCGAGGCCGGTGCTGGCTGGCGCTGTCTACACACATGACCAAGCTGGATTCACAAGCCAACTCAGGCCGACAGCGGGCCGACTGCGCTCGTGGCTGGTGACCAAGGGCACGGCGACGCATCGGCGACACATCGGTGACTTTCCGGATACCGTGCTACCTTCCGTGTTGATGGTCTTTCGTTTTAGGCTTCATCCGCCGCCTCATACGGGCAACCAGGGGTCTCCCCTGGGAGCAACCAACGGAGCAATCCTTTCCTGCGTGCCTGGCTGCCTGCCTGGCATGACGTCCGTGCCCATAGCTTTCACCAGCCCCGTCATCCTGGGCAAGGGCAGCACATGGGCCCGAAACGCGTTATGCAACTGGTCGAGGGACGTGGCAGGGGCGCGACGGGATGGGGCACGCCCGCAGACTAGAGTGCAGCTCCCTTGGCGAGCAGATTGCCTCAGGTATCCTTTGGCTTCCACGCTGTTTCTCATGTAGGAGAGCAGATGGAATGAAGAAGCACGCAGTCTTTGTGTTGCGGGGAAGCAGGGGACAAGTGCAAGCGGAGGCCTGCTGCAAGGCAGCTGTGGCATCGAAGTGCGGTGGTGGACGGTGCTGGTAGTGGATCAAAGGAGAAGGGGTCACCCCTGCGGATGAGAGTGTAAAGTTCCCGGCGCATTTGCGAGGTGCGGGGGCGGAACAGGGGCAGGGGCGGATGCGGGCTTGGCGTGGCGTGTTTGCGTCGAGGACGGGGTAGGGGCCCAGTCACCAACAGCGGATCGCTACAGACTAGGTCTGACTGCACTAGAACGTCTCACAGCGCCGCGAGAGGTGTCGAGGAGAGCCCGATGCCTTTGCTCCCGCGAAAACATTAGCACCTTCTTTGTACAGAGCCACAAAATGCTGATCTGAACATTCAGCCATACGGCAACTAGCAAGCGCATCAATTCAGGCCAGGGTAGCCAAACCACCCGAAGTCGCTTCCGCAACATGGCGGCAACCTCATCGGCCGCTCATGCGCTAGTCGCGCTGCAGCACCGGCGCCAGCGGCGGGCGGTGCTAGCTGAAACGCTCGCGGCTGCGGAGACCTCGCCAGAGGCCACCAAGGGGGGCCAAACCTCCACGGCAGCCGCAACCTCGGCCGCGGGCTCCGCCACAGCCGCGCCTCCTCCACTCTGTCCCTCGCAGCAGCGAGTACTTGCCCAATTGCGGCGACTCCACCCCACCGCCACCGCACTGGCTGCCGCCACCGTCGCCAGGCGTCGCGCGCTGTTCTCCGCTGCCGGCAGCAGCCCCGCGGCGGCCGCTGCCGCCGCCGCACCACCCACCACACGCACCGGCAAGCCCCTCCCCTGGCCCGCCCCGTCTCGCTCCCCTCCGTCCCCACCTCCCTCCACCCCCGAGCCCTCCACCTCCGCCTCATCCGCCGCCCGGACCGACCCTCGTGCGGGGCCCCCTGCCGCCCTGCGGCGCCTCGCCACCCTCGACCTGCTCTTGCAGTTCGAAGCCTTCTACTCCTCACAAGTAGCCATGCAGCGCTCACACACAGCGCGCATCATAAAGCTCTGGCGCCGCGCCCGGGAGGCCGTACGGGCCGTGGCAGAGGACCGGCCCATCCTCGCCCCGCCCGGCTCCGTCCGCCCCTCCCATGCCTACTTCGGCATCGAGCGACAGATGGCCCTCCTGGCTCGCTTGCGGGCGAAAGGCACAGAGCACAGCGCGAGTCGGGCAGCGGCGGCGGCGTCCGCTGCCGGGGCGCTGGCGGCGCTGCAGGCTGGCTCGGGGCCCCAGGCCGGCCGACTGCGGCAGCTGGCGGCGCAGCACCTGGACCGCGGCAGCGGCGGCGGCGGCGCCGCGGCCGGTCCTGTCGCCGCCGCCGCCGCCGCGGCGGCAGCGGACCTAGGTCACGAGCAGCTGTGCGAGGCGAGTGGGTGTGTGGCATGGTTGACGGTTGGTGGTTGGTGGTTGGTAATTGCTCGCGAGGCCGCGCGCCATGCGCGGCGTCCGGGGTTCCGGGGCGGTGCACAGGGCCAGCAGGCACGCGAGCGCGGCACCTGGCGCTGCAACAGCGCGATGGCGCCGGGCACGCAGCCACCACACCGCCACACGCCTGCCCCGCCTCGGCCCCTGCGGGCCACGGCTCCCTGGCCCGTCCGTTGACCCCTGCCGTACACCCCCTGCCGTACATCCGCTGCCGTACATCTCTTGCGTCAGGTGGTGGAGCAGCTGCGGCCGGGGCTGCTCAAGAGGGAGGCGGGCACTTGGGGCCTGGTGGCTGCGCGCTCGCGGGACGCCGCGGCCGCCCTCGACCGGATGCTGGATTTCGTGCTGACGGCGCGCGACGACTTTGGGCAGCAGGGCCCCCTCATGGCACTCATGCGGCAGCAGCAGGCCCAGGGCCGGGTGCGTGCGGGTGCTGCGTTTTGCGGCCGCCTTGGGCGGCTTGTATGCTGCCGAGACTTGGCCTGTCGTTCAAACCTAGTTGCGTGGCGAGCGGGCTGTCGCCGGTCGTGAAGCGCGTGGCACTGGCAGGCAGGGAGCGCGCGCAACCGCCACAGGCGGCCGCGGCTGCGGCCCCGGCGGCGTGTCACGGGCACCGCGTGCGCCGCATCGCGCTGGCGGTCGCGGTGTTGACTCGCGCTCAATAGCTGCACCGTCAGCTGCCATCATCGCTATGATAGGCGGCTGGTGCTGCTCTGCTCCCTCGCCTGCAGGTGTTTCCCGTGGCGGTCGCTGGGCTGCTGCTGCTGAGCGCGCCCGGGAAGGGCGAGGCCCGGCTGCAGGACGAGGCGCTGGAGCCGTGCGCCTGCGCCGTGCTGGCCGTCTTCCATGCCGCGTGCCAGGTGTGGTGCAGTACGGTGTCGTACGGCATACGGTAGCTACGGCACGCTTGTACGACGCGTGATGCGGACACGCCGTCAAGGCGGTGCGGGGCCGCTGGGCGCTGGCCTCGCCACGGCCTTGGTACCCGCCACCTCCATCCACACAGTCCAACCACCCCGGAGCACTGCTCCGTCACCACGGCGCCTCATGCGTTCAGTCTGTACGACGTGCCTTCGCCTTTATCTAACCCGTGCCTCACCCTCCATCCCCGTACCCTCCGCCTCCGTACCGTACCTTACCGCGGCCGTACCGGCCCCCCGCAGGAGCGGCCGCCCGCCATCACGTTATCGCCCGCCGCGCTGTACGACATGATCCGGTACGGCGTGATGCTGACTGCGGATCCGCTGGTGCGCGCCGCGCTGCCGCTGGCGGGCGGTGGCGGCGCCGACCAGGAGGCGGAGGAGCAGGCGTGGGAGGAGGCGTTGGCGGCGCGCTTTAAGGGCCTGCAGTGCCGCCTTGGCAGCGACCTGCTGTGCAGCCTACTCACCGCACTGGCGGACTCGGCCACCACCGGCGGCATCCTCAGGTCCGTGGGGCCGCGTGCCGAGCGTTACATTAGCATGGATGGTTACGTAAGCGCGAGCGTGTGCCGTACGACGCGCGTGCCAGATGATGTGGCGCGCTCGCCGTCCTCATGCGGGGCCTCGTGTGTCGTACAGCGCTGCGGCGCGGCACGGTGTGGTTGCGACGGTGCGGATGCGACGGTGTCGATGCGACTGCGTGGTGTCCAGGAGCCCCATACCCCTCCTCGGCCGAGCTGCAACCGTAGCGGTGTATGCGGGGGCCCACGGGTGGCCGCCGCCGCAGCACACCCCGTCCTCGGCATGCCGTGCCGCTTGGGCGTGCGCCGAAGCAGTCCTCGTATCCTGTGATTATTCCATCCGTACGTCGATCATTCGGCTTTATCGACTTTCTCAAAGAGCCTGCGGGGGCTGCGCCCAGGCGCGCGGGCACGGCGGCGCCACCGGTGGCGCCCGCGACACCGTCACTCCCTGCATGCCCTCGTTGCCATCAAAGCCTCCCCCTGCAAGCGCCCGCAGCCCACGGGGTGCCCCGGGCGCTGCCGCAGCCCTGGCTGCAGCCCGCAAGGGCTGGGCGAGGCCCTGTTTGTACCCACACCCTCCGTGCTCCGTTGCGTCGCTGCGGCCAGCTGACAGTCCGTTGGCTGGCGCGCCTGCGCCGCGCTGCCCGCCCGGGCCCCGCAGCGCCATCGCCGCGCTGCTGCGGGCGCTGGATGAGTCAGATGGCGGCCCCAGCAGCGCAGTGGAGGACGCGGCGACCGCCTTGCTGGCCTTCAAGCTGACGCGGCAAGACGAGATCCAGCAGGTGGGACAGGCCTGGCCCATGCCCGATCCCCCCCATGAGGTCTGGCGCACCGTATTCGATGCGTACGTACACATCTGAGGCGTGTGGCTTCAGTGGGATGTGGGATCGGTGCGTCGGCGTCATCCTAGCCATCGAGGTGGCGCGGCAGGGGATGGAGCGGATGTGGCTCAGCGCGCCGCAACGGGTGCGCCTGCCAGCGCCTGGGCGCGGCGAACGCATGCGAGCCCGCTCGCCGTGAGGGCCCCGGCGCTGCGCGACAACTCGTATGACACACGTGGGGTGGAGACGTACGCATGACGTACTCGCTGATGCTGTAGAGGAGGCTGTGGCTGTGGGTGAGGCTGTGCACGGACCGGCCGCACGCATCC
Organism: Chlamydomonas sphaeroides; assembly: GCA_001662425.1. NCBI lineage: Eukaryota > Viridiplantae > Chlorophyta > Chlorophyceae > Chlamydomonadales > Chlamydomonadaceae > Chlamydomonas > Chlamydomonas sphaeroides. The sequence goes on from BDDC01000508.1 coordinate 15,418, forward strand.
AACCCTGCCCGCAGGAGGAGGCGAACAGCCGGCAGCCCGGCGGCGGCGTGGCCGCGGGACGCGCCAGTGAACGCGGCAGCGCCGCCGCCGCCACGGAACGAGCGACCCGCAGCGCCGCCATGGGCGCCGTCGCCGCAGCAGCGGCGGGCCCGGGCCCTTTGTCAGCCGCTGCAGCGGCTGCTGCAGCCAGCAACAACGGCCAGCCCGCGCCGGCGGCAGCAGCGCCGTCAGGCCCTAATCGTGCGCCTGGGGCCGGCGGCGGCGCCGCCGCCCCCGCCGCGCCGCCCCCAGCGCTCGGCGGCCTGGCCGCCGCCCTCCGCGACCGCCTCTACGCCCTGCTCGCGCCGCCGCCGCCACCACCGCCGGCGTCCGGCGGCGGCGGCTCCACCGCCGCCTGCCTCGCGGCCGTCGACGCCTGCCTGGCCGCCGCCGAGGCCTGCGGCCTCCTCTCCGACTCCGCGCCCGGCGCCGTCGCGCAGCCGGGCCAGCTGCAGGCCGTCCTCACCACCGCCGCCGCCGCCGCCGCCGGCCCCGCGGGCTCCGGCGCCGCCGACGGCCTGCCGGCCTTCCTCGCTGCGCGCCGCAGCTCGACGCACAAGGCGGCCGCCAAGGTCGGCAACGTCATGGACGTGCACGTCGCAAGGTCGGTAGACATCCTGATCCACACCACCCGCACGGGCGGCTCCCAGCTGACGTCCTTCCTGACGGCCGTGGGCACGGGCAAGGACCGCCTGCCGCCGTCGTGCGAGGTGCTGATGATGGCGAGCCGGCTGCGCTCGGGACTGGTGCAGGCGGCGTCGGCGCGGGGCGGAGGCGGAGGAGCAGGGCCGTGGATGCGCGTGCTCAAGAGCCAGCTGCCGGCGCCGCCGGGCGTGCCGGAGGCGGAGCTGCGGCTGGTGGGTGCGGTCGCGACTCGCGATTGCGCGTATGTGTGCGTGTGTTCAACCTTACAGGGCTGAAGTAGAGACCACCTCCAAGTGTCTGCCTATGCGTGTGCGGCTGCGGCTGCGTGGAAGGAAGGGGTCGGACGCCGGCGCCTGCTCGTGGGCGCAAGGGCCTCTGCTGCCGCAGCCGCGATGACGTCGGTGGGGGGCACGGGCTGCCGGCGCCGGAGGCGTGCCGCAGGACCGCAGCAGGGGTCGCACGTACAGATGTGCGGTGCGGTCCGTGCAATGTGCTTGCCGAGGTCGCAGAGCCGTCCCGAGTGCCGGGGCAACAGATGTCTGATCCCACGGGACGAGACGCTTGGCGGCTCCGCCTTTCGTGCGTAAGGCAATGAACCCCCTCCCCCAACCCGCCCAACCCCCAACTCACTGCCCCCCAGCTGCCGTACACTGCCGTACTGGGCCTGTCGGCCGCCACCGGCAACATGGCGCTGGAGCCGCTGGAGAGCATGCGCGTGGGCTACTGCTTCGCCGCAGGCGCCCTCATGCGGCACTACATGGTTCGTGCCGCAACTGTCTGTCTGTGTTCGCAGCGAAGGCATGCAGCATATGTGTGTTTATGTTGATAGGGAATAAGTATAGAGTAACACGCACGCGGCACTTCGAGGGCGTGGCGACGCGTTGTTCGTGCGTAACAGGCAAGCAGGGATGCGTTGGGTTTGGGTGCTCCGGTGCGGCCAGGTAAACCCAGCGCCGCCCCGAGGGAAACCCAATGTGCGTGCAACAGGTGTGCATGCTGCAGTGGTTATCGGTCATATGTGTTTTTGCATAAGTTGCACAAGTTGCATAAGTTGCATACGTTGCACAAGCTAAGTACCATATCTGTATGTTTCGAGGCGGCGCTGGGCTTTGCCCCCCGAACCGGCACATCTGGTCGCATCCCCGTTTGCTGCGCACAACCAACGAGCCACCAACGCTTGGCGCGCGGGGAGTGCCACAACAGCTGGTCAATGAACTTCCCGCACCGCCGCCCGCGCGCAGGCTCCGCCCCCAGGCAGCCGCAAGGGTGCGGTCGGCCGGCCCCTGTCGGTGGCAGCCGCGGAGGCTGCGCGGCTGATGGCGTTCCTGGCGTACGTGCCCGTGGGCCACGGCGGGCTGTCGGGGCTGGCCGCTGGCAGCGGAGGCGAGGGCGCCGACAGCGGGGCAGGCAGCGTGCGCGAGCAGCTGCTGGAGGGCGTGAGGTGGGGCCGGACGGGGCAGGGCGGGGCGGGACCGGGCATGGGGATGGGCACGTGCGTTCCGTGGGCAGCTGTGCCCCGCCTGCGGCAAGGCCTGCGCCCCGCACACGCGCACGCGTCACCAACGCCCAGGGGTTTGCGACTGACTGCCACCTGTGAATGAGCACACCCCGTGCCTACGGCGGCTGGCCCCGGCTGGCCGGCTGGTGTCGCTGTGAGGGGTCCCTGGCGGCTGGTAAAGAAAGCAAAAGCACGAGAAGGCAGCAGGCTCACCGCGTCCGCTGCCTTCCCCTCTGCCTCCCCCTCTGCCTCCCCCTCTGCCTCCCCCTCTGCCCCCCCCTCTGCCTCCCCCTCTGCCTCCCCCTCTGCCGTGCAGCCGCATGCTCGCCGACCCGCAGCTCTGCTGGCTGCTCAGCCAGGTGCGAGGGACCCTGCGGGCCATGCACCCCGTGCTGCATGGGCCGTGCCGCAGCGCCTAAAGAGGACCCCGCTCCTGCTCCACCACACCGCACAACGCAACAACAACACGACACAACACAACACAACACAACACAACACAACACAACACAACACAACACAACACACTAACATAGCGCAGCGCACCCTCCCACGCGGCGACAACCCACGATGTACAAGCCAGAGCCGCGCCGTAGGCCGTGCCCTTCTAAACATGCGCCCGGGGGGCTCATCGCATGTCTCAAGAGAGCGCTCACCACAGACCACACCCCTCACGGCACGCCTCTCCCGCCCCGCCTCCTCCTCCACCACCCGAACACTTCCACCCCCACCCCAACCCCCACCCCAACCCCCACCCCTGCCCACCCCTGCCCACCCCTCCCGCCCCCGCAGCTCATGTCGGGCCAGGCGCTGCAGATGGGCCCGGCCGCCAGCCCCGAGGAGCGCGCGGCGGCGGCGCATGAGGCGCTGGGGCTGCTGCTGCTGTCGCGCCTGGACGACCAGGCCAACGGCTGAGGGGCCGATCGGGGGCTCACAGCTGCGCCCGGGGTGACCCCGCCATGGGCGTGGGCATGGGCGTGGCGCGCCCGGACAGCCCAAGCGCAAGCGGCGCAGTCGGCGACGTCCGGCAGCTGCCGCCTCTGCCGGCGTATGGAGGTGAGGTCAGCCCCAGGCCAGCGCCAAGCGCGTCTGCTGTGGCCGGGGGCCGGTGCGTGCGTGGGATGGATGCGCGGGTCTCTGCCGGGTAGGCTGTCCAGGAAGAGGGGCACCTGCGTTGGGGCGGCCGCCATTGGCCATGGGGGGTGGATGGAGCGCAGTGGGACCGGGATGGCGGCAGTGCAGGGCTGCATGACATGGCGCAGAGTATGGTGCGGCCGGGGTGCTGCACATCGGGGGGAGGGTGCCGGGGCGGCGTCGGGGCGGTCAGGTTTCGGCGCGTGCTGGCTGTGGGGTGGTGCCGCATGAGGCCCTGCGGCGCTGGGGCGCTGGCACGGCGCAGTGGGGCTCTAGTGTGTGGCTGGCAGCGCAGGGCGGCGGGGCGGTGGGCGCAGGTGGGTTCAAGGCGAGGAGTACCACGGGGGAGGCTAGGGGGAGGCTAGGGCGCTGCGTTATGGGGGCTAGATGCGGGACTGCGGGTGGGGCGTGCGTGCAGCTTGCGCGGCGCGTGGGGTCCGCAAGAGAGCGGGCGCGGGCGCAGGGGGCGGCAATGTGTTCAGGGGTGCTGTCGGTAGTTGTGTGGCGGCGGCAATGGCAGCGGCGCGGCAGGCAGGCAGGCAGGCAGGCAGGCAGGCAGGGCGCAGCAGGGTTGGGCGCGACATGAGTTGAGGGCTGGTGTGGAGCCACAGAGAGAGAGGGTGGGGAGAGTCGAGAGTGTACAGGTTCTTGGCTTCGTCTGTTTTACGTGAAGGCTGCCGCGGAGGGATCGAGGTTGCCTCGGTTACGCCGGTTGGGATTGTAACAGAACCGTCTGTTGGCTTCGCTTGAGTTCAATATGGCTGCATCGTAGACGCACGGCCGGGTCCTCGCATGCAAAGCATAGCGTAGGAGTAACAGCGCAGGAGCCTCCCTGCCAGGGGTAGCTCTTTGACGAGCTGGCCACATCCGGGATGAGGAAAAGGACGTAACCCCCCCGTCCTTTATCTAGGCCTGCCGGCCGCCCCCACCATTTGGGCTACTTCAGTGAAAGGCATTTGAACGCAGGCGCCCTACCATCCTCTCAACCTGCGCTGAGCGCGCTCAGTTCTGGCACTCGTCTGGGGCGCGGCCCCTGGCCCCTTCACCCCGACATGGCCGGGGCACGCTTGCCTGCAATGATATGGGTGTCCCCCTCGGCCCCCCGGCCTCGCGCTAGCACAAGAGTACAACAGCTATAGAAACAGCCGCCGCCCAGCCAGCCATGCACGGCCAGGAGGCAGGGCCCGCCCTCACCGCCAACTCAACCCCCAACACCGCTATGCTTCCGCTGAACTGTGCGGTGGACCGTGGAGCAGAGCAGTGTGATACTGAGACGGGGCAAACAGCCGGCGCCGCCTGCAGCTGCTTCAAGGCCCGCTAGCAATTCGTAGCGAAAAAATAGCGCGCTACCCAGGGCTTGCCTGCAGCCATGACGAGCCATGCAGACCGGCAGGCAGCGGGCAGGCAGACCGGTGCCCCCTGCCCCGTAGGAACTAGGAAACGTCCCGACCGCTAACATCGAAGCACGTCAGCATATCGCGCTTAGTAGGGCGCCAGAGCCATGACGGCGTGTACTGGGGGCCCCAAAGAAGGCCGGGACATGTAACTTAACGGCATGGCGGTGGACCCTTGGGTCGCCGGTGTTTCCACATGCCGACAACAGGCGCGAGAACTAAATGTGGCGCGAGTTGTTGCCGTGTTAGGCCTGTCGCGTGTTGTGGGGGAACGCGCTTCCGCAGCTTTGCCGACATGCGCCTTTCTCAACGCTACTCTCCTGGCCCCAGTAAGCGCGCCGAGGCATGCTGTGATGGCGACAAGTCTGTGCGATGAAGAGAAGCCGAGTTGGGACTACAGGAGAGACCGAGCGAAGCGGCGATCAGGTGCAGATCTCCCATGCAGTATTTGCTTGCGCACGACCTGCCTGCTGCACGCCGTGTCCGCTGTGTCACCGTTCAGTGCCACCCTCGACCACACAGTCCAGAACCATGCTGGCCGCTAAGTCGAACGTTGCTCTGGGCCGCCGTGCCCCGGTCCGCGGCTCGCGCGCCGTGTGCGCTGCATCCGCGCGCCCCACCTGGCTGCCCGGCCTCTCCCCGCCCTCGCACCTGAAGGGCCAGCTGGCCGGTGAGCAGCGCTCGGAAGAATTTGGCTTGCAGCAGTCGGGATGTGCCCAGCCTGCGCCACGGCGCTGCAGCACGGCGTAGCATAAGTTTTGGGAAACAGCTCTAATAGCTGCAGCAAATTCGTCGTTCACACGCAGCGCCATATCGACTGTTGGACGCCAAGGAGCATCGCGACCCGGCTGTGTCGCGCCTGGCCTGATCTTACATCATGGCGCCCCGCATGGCTGTAGGTGACAACGGCTTCGACCCCCTTGGCCTGGGCCAGGACGAGGGCCGCCTCAAGTGGTGAGCTACCTACTACTAGCATCGCGATCGGGTGCACGACCTCGCGAGGTCTGCTGCGCGCTAATTGGCCGCATCTCGCTACGTAGGTATGCTGAGGCCGAGAAGACCAACGGCCGCTGGGCCATGATGGCCGTGACCGGTATCCTGGGCCAGGTGCGTCCCCCACGGCTGGGGCCGTCGCTCGGGCGCCTGCCCGACCTGCCCGGGGCTCCCACGGCCTTGCACGAAGCAGCACGTACACCCAAGCAACGCCTTGAGATAGGTTTGAGGTGTTGCTGACGGCCCGGCTGTGACCCTGGGTGCGCCGGAACCTGCAGGAGCTGCTGGGCGTGACCCCGTCCTGGTACGAGGCCGGCGCCAAGGAGTACGACATCCCCGCTACTCCCCTGACCGCCATTGAGTTCATCGTCATGGGCTTCCTGGAGATCAAGCGCTACCAGGGCTTCAAGCAGACCGGCACGGTGCGTGGGCGTGTCGCTCAAGCACGCTCGCAACGAGAAGCGCTCTCTCTTCTGCTGTCATGTGACTCACCTCCCTGGCTTGGACTTTCCCTCGCTCTCGCACTCTCCTCCCCTCCCCGCAGTCGGGCTTCATCAACTCGTTCCCCTTCGACCCCGCTGGCATGAACTCCCCGTCGATGGCCACCAAGGAGGTCAAGAACGGCCGCCTGGCCATGGTAAGAATTGAGGCAGGGCAAATCTTGATGTGGGCATTGGACCTCGGGTCACATCAGCCTGAAGACTGGCGCTGGTAGCGGGGGGTGGAGTCGATAGCAACGCCCAAACTGTGCAACTTCCTGGCTGAGCGCATGCTACATGCGTCCTGCAGGTTGCCTTCATTGGCTTCTGCGTCCAGGCCCTGGTCAGCCGCACCCAGCCCGTGGAGGGCCTGACGGCTCACCTGGCTGACCCCTTCGGCAAGAACATCACCTACTACCTGGTACGTCGTGCTGTTCTCGAGCGCGTGACGACGTGTCATAATACTTTTCAATGCCCGACAAGTGTAGCATCTTCCTCGTTTGCACCGCGCGTCGGAACAATAGCTTCCCCGTACCTGGCTTCGTCCTTTCGAGGATTGCAGCATTTGTGACCTAATTGCCGCCGTTCTTCGTGGCCCCACAGACCCACCTGCCCGAGACCCTGGCCAAGTAAGCGGCCCCTCGGGACGCGAGTGGGCGGCGGCGGACTGAGCACAGGCTGTGGCGAAGCCGGAGGCGGAGCTCGGCTTGCGGATGTCGCTTCGCTCCAGGCGGGCTAGGAGCTGGTGGACTTGGTTGTGCGGAGGACGGTCCACGGCGGCGTGTGGACTGGGGCGTGTGCGGTTGGGGGCACGCGGAGGGTGATCACGACGGGCTAACGCGCCAGGCGTGACGCCGCGGTGGTCCCGGTTTTGTATGTTACGAGACAGGTGCGCGGGGCGGTTCTTGCCGGCAGCCGCGCCCGCCCGCGCGCTGCATACAGCGGCAGAACTGGCGCCCGTGACAGATAGCGGGGTGTGCGCGCTCCGAGTTTTGGTGGCGGCGGATGTGCAGCGGAGGCCCCGGGCCGCGCTGGGGGGCCTGCACGCCGGGGCTGCATCGATCGCATTGTGTAAGGCTCCCGAAAGCATATCACCTTCACATGTTGCGGCTGTCCTTCCGAAGCCGGGCTTACAACCTCACATGGTGCGGCGGTGTTCGAAGGTTACGCTCCTCAACGTCGCAGAGCTCGGCATTCTAGGAAGCTTGTCAGCTGCTTGGAACCTACAGACTGGGGAGCGCAACCGCTGCATTTGACTCATCCACTGCGTTACGCCTGTTCCGCTTTGGCACAGCCAGTAAGGCGCCCAGCACCTTCTCGGTCCCTGAAATACGCGCACGCAGTAGCACATGCCGTACCTGCGGAAGGCGGGGCGACGAAGAGCAGGCTAGGGGCTGCTGCAGGTGGTGAGTCTAGTTGGTCCCGTCGGGGATCAAAGGTGGGCTTGCACACGAAGAATACAGCACTAAGCCACGCCGACACTGCGCACGTCCACGAAGCAGCCTGTACATGACTCCTCGCACATGCTTACATCCGCCGCGGCAGATATGGCCCACCCCGGCATGCACTCATGCCTCCGCTCCGTCCTATGTAGCCATATCAATGTACAGCGGATAACCCGCGAGCAGCGCCGAGGCATCCGCTGTGCAATCCATGTCTCGCGCGCCTATCCTCAGCCACAGCCATCGTACTCTACCCAGACCACCTACCGCCACGGCGCGTCGTAAGCGTCTGTCTCGCCTCACGCCGCCATACCCCAGCCGCACGGACCCGCGGCAGCCCCCAGCGTCGCTGCATCGCAGCAGGCCCCGCACGTACCCACGCTCGCCCTGGCGCGCCTTCCGGCTCCCGCGGAGGCTTCACAAGTTCGGTGCTCACAATGGCCCCCTGAAAGGGACCCCCGGACCCCGGTTCCCCCACTTCACACCCCACTCCCAGCCCACATCTATCTCCATGCTGTACTGCCCCAACCGCATCCGCCTACCGCCGGCCGCGGCCGCGCCCCCGGCGCGCCTGCGATGTGTACAGCGGCGCCTGCTGTTGCTGCTGCACGTACACCGGCGCCCGGCCGCCCCGGCCGCGCTTGCTGGCGCCGCCGCCGTAGCCGCCATCCTGCTGCTGGTAGCCGCCCTGCTGCACCACGACCATCTGCTGCCCGCCGCGGCCGCGGCGGCCGGTGCCCTGCCCCGCCGACGTGAACACGGGCGCGCGGCGCTGCACCACCATCTGCTGCTGCTGCGGCAGCATGATCGGCTGCTGCGGGTAGACCATCTGGTCCTGCTGCCGGCCGCCGGCCTTACGCACGCCGCCCTGCGCCACGCGGCTCAGCAGCTCGCGCTGCTGCTGCTCGCGCGCCGGCATCACGACACGGCGCACGGGCACCAGCACCGTGCCCGGGTTGGCGGACAGGATGGGCCCCAGCCCCTGCGCGGCCATGCCCAGGTGGGGGGGCATGGGCATGTGCTGCGGCGCCGCCGCGCGGCGCTGCGCGGGCTGCACGTACACCACCTGCTGCGCCGGCATCTGCTGCTGCTGGTACTGCTGCTGCTGCTGCTGCTGGCCGCGACGGCCGATGACCTGCTGGTTCCGCGCGGGCGCGGCCGCCTGCTGCTGCTGCTGGCGCTGTACGCGCATGCGGCGGGCCATGGTCAGCGGCGCCTGCTGGCGGGGCTGCTGGTAGACCACCTGTTGCTGCTGGCGGCGCGGCGCGGGCGCGGGCTGCGCATAGACGATCTACGGGCAGGGGGCCAAAGCAGGGCGAAAACCAGGTGAGCACATTGACGTTGCGCGGAGGCGGCAGACGACAAGCGGCCTTGGGGGACAGCGCAAGTTGCCAAACACGTGCGTGGCTACTGATGAGCGCCGGGCCCTAACATCCCGCACTGCCGGCAGCGCACCTGTTGCCGAGGCTGCTGTTTCTGCTGCCGCTGCTGCGGCTGCTGCTGTTGCCGGCGCGGCGCGGGCGCGGGGGCCGCTTGCCGCCCCCCGCGCTGCTGCTGTTGCGCCTGTCCGCGCTGGCGCGCCCCGCCGGCCGCCTGCTTGCCAGCGGCGACGGACTTGGGCGCCATGGCCTTGCTGACGATGCGGCGGGCCAGGTTGCGCCGGACGTTGCCGGTGGCGGCAGCGGTGGACACGGGCGCCCGGGCACGGCCGCGAGTGGTGGGCGCGGCGGCGGCAGCCACGGGCCTGTTGGACGAGCGGCGCGGCCGGGGGAGATTCTCGGTGATGTGGGTCGTGTTGAAAAGCGCGGGAGGCATGTGGGTTCAAAGTGCAGGAGGTCGGCCAGGCGCTGGTCAACGTCGGCTCGAGGAATGCCTCTGGCGTGCTACATCACGGCGGTTCTTAGCTGCGCACGAGTCGACTCACTTGCGGCGCTTGAGGTCGGATTGCTTGACTGCCAGCACCTTGGGCGCGCGGGCGCGCTGCGTGGTCACGCCCTTGGCGACGCTCACGGGCGCCTGGCGCTTGCCGCGTATAAGCTGTAGGTTGAGGTTGCAGGATGCCAGAGGGAGGGTTGTCAGTTGCGTGCAGCACGCGCAGGCCCGCAGGCAGGCGGCCAGCCGTGGCTGCAGTCGAGGAGTGCGCGTGTGGAAGCCCAGAAGTCCCACCTGGCGCTTGCCAGCGACACCAGCCTTGACGGGCGCGGCCTTGCCGGCCGGCTTGCGAGCCTGTGCATGTTAGGTGTGCATGTTGGTTTGTTTGGGCGGCTTAGACCGTCGGGCGTCGACGTGTCCTTGCCCCCAGGGGTGACCTCAGGACACGCGTTGCATGGCGCCAACACTCCCCAATGGAGCCACTGCGCTGCGATTGAGTGCAGGTGGACCACGACGGCAGGGCCTCTGGGAGCAGGCTGTGCGTTCCAGCTCGATGGCGAGGACCTGCATATGGAGCAACCGATCTCCCAAACACACGCACCGCTGCGGCCTTGCCGATGACCTTGGGTGCCTGTCCATTTTTAGCGGGCTGCGCTGCGCGTCCACCTCCTCCAGCGCGCCCGGCAGCTGGCGCAGCGCGTGGAGCGGAAGCGCGTCGCGCGGGCTGCTTAGACGACTGCTTGATTAGGTCGTCCAGGCTAAGGTCAAGCTTTTTCTCAAGCGCCTTGTCCGACATCGCCACGGCCGGGCAAGAAAGAGGCAAACGCCTGTTCCCTAACCGCGAGCGACCACCCTGCAGATAAGACCCCGGCTGGAAAGGAGCTGCTCGTCAAAGCGCTAAGCAGGAAAACGTAGATCTGGAGGCCTGTGAAGAGTGGACAGAGATTGTGTCGGAGCAAATGCTGGGTGGACCCGCTTGTCGGTGCGTCGTGGAGTGGACACTGCAGGATGTGTTTATGGCGTGTCAAGCAGCACGGTCTGGCTTGGGTATGCGAATGTTGGGGAGCGCGGGAAGCCAAAGGGCCGGGGGGCTTCATGCAACGTGGATTGCGGTCAGCACCCAGGACCGAGCCCCGAGCGCATACAGACACCAGCGAAGCACTGGAAGATCACACGACAGCCATGCAAGACGGCAGCCTCGAGGAGCCCTCGGCAGCGTTGCTCGAGGAGCTGTGCGCCAAGTTCATCCTTTCCGCGCCAAAGGATGCGCAGTAAGTTGTTACACAAAGCCCTGCTCACAGCTGCGGACCCCAACCGATCCCTCCTCGGCTGACATCGCGCGGGGGGCTGCAGGTGCAAGGACAAGCTCTTCTTCCTTGTGGAGCAGTGCTGGTGGTACTACGAGGTGAGGACTTCCTTAAGCGACAGGCGGGCACAGCGGCAAACCGTCCATCGCCCACCCATCTACCCCCCCACCGCCAACATGGCCGCGCAGGACAAGGTCCGGCCCGCCCAGCAGCAGGCAGGCGTCAACCTCAAGCACTACTCGTCCTACACCACCTTCGCGGAGCCGCTCTTCCGCAAGTGCGGGGCGCTCAAGCCCTTCTACGTGAGCAGCAGGGGCAGCTCGGGAGTCGGGGCGGGCAGGCATAGCCCCTGGCAGGAAACACGCGCGGAGACTGAGCTCGCCGTATTCCAGGGCGGACTGACGGGACTCGAAGCACGTGCACGATGCGTGCGGCCCCGTCCCTCCTCGAACCTGAACCGCAACCGCAGTGCCCTGGGCCCCCGCGCGTTTGCTCTCCCCCCTCTCGACCCACCTGCAGAGGGACCTGCAGAGCCTGCAGGAAGACTACCGCAAGTACAAGCAGAGCATCCCGGTGTTTGGAGCCATACTTTTGGACGCAGCTATGGAGCAGGTGGGCATGCCACCGCCTCACGGCTTCGACGGTCAAGCGTTTGCCACGCCTAAACCACCCGGACGCACGCACGTCCTCGCTTCCCCAGGTACTTCTGGTGCGCGGCAACAAGAGCAGCATGGGCTGGGGATTCCCGCGTGGCAAGCTGAACGAGGGCGAGAGCGAGGCCAACTGCGCCATACGCGAGGTGCGGAGCCGGCACCATCTGCCACAGCATCAACACATCATGCTTCACGCATTTCGTCGGCACTAGATTAGGACCACCTGCTCCACAAGACAACATGACTTGGGGTGGGGTGGGGGGCTGCGCGGACGAGCTGCAGCGGCCGGCTGCCCCGCAGCGTGGCGCATTAACGTTACGGTTACGGGCCACTTTTCGGCTCCGCGCTTTGCGCTGGGGCACCGCACTTCAGCAGGCCTCCCTTGCTGCTGACCCACATGCTCCTAGCCTCGGCAGCGCCTGCGGCTCCGAATGCCTTTGCATATGTTTGGCGCAAGGCCCACACGGCAAGCACTCCACGTGCGCGGCTCTCGCCTGCCGCTGCCGCTGCTGCGCCGTGCGGTGTAGGTGCTGGAAGAGACGGGCTACGACATCAAGGGCAAGCTGCGCGACGCCGACTACCTCGAGGTGCGGACCCGTGGTGACGACAGTAGTCATGTGCCACAGCGTAGATGTGTGGATGGCACGAGACCCTGCGGCAGCACCGGCGCAGCGGTGTGTGGCCCCATGCATGCGGCCTGCGTGGAGGGGCGCAGCGGCCCCAGTGTGCCTCTCGACAGCAAGCATGGGGGCAGCGTGTGTTCCAGTGTTAGGTAGAACAGAACCCCACACGCGTGTGTTGCGTGCGGCCTGCGCGCGGGGGTGCGGCGGCTCGTTGTGCCCCCCGACAAGCTGCGAGCCTCCCTGCCCGGCTTGCTTGCTTGCCTGCCTTGCTGGCCCGCTTGCCGCCCCCAGGTGACGGCCGACGGCAAGCGGCACAAGCTGTACATCGTGACGGGGCTGGACCCCACCACGCAGGAGTTCCAGCCGCACTCGCTTTGGGTGAGGCGCGGCCGGCGCTGCTCCTCGAATGCAAGCCTGACGCCGGCGCCCCCCTGCCCGGGGGAGAGCGCCTGCCACTACAATGCGTGTGGGGGATGGCGCCACGCCGCTGCTGCTCAAAGTGTTCCCACTGCCCCGCTCGTACGTGACCGGCCGTAGGAGATCGGGGCGTATGCGTGGCACCGTGTGGATGCGCTGCCGGCCACCTCCGATGAGGCCAGCCAGGTACGGTGCCGCCCCGCCCTCCTCGGCCACACCCAAGGTCACGGCCCTAGTTATTACACACTGCACACATAGCATACCCACCGAAATGCGGGGCCGAGGCTGCGGCCCCCTAGTATCCGACCGCCTACCGTCACGCCCTGCCGTCACGCTCCTCTCGCCGCCCCCGCCCCTCAGGTCTACATGTCGGCTGACGGCGTGCGGCACCGCTTCTTTATGATTCACCCCTTTGTGGGCCGGCTGCGCAGGTGCACGCGCCAGAGGCTGCAGGCCGGGCTGGGGGCCGGGTCGGGCTTGGGCGATGCTGCGCCTGGGCCAGTGTTGCAGTGGGCAGTAGCAGTGTTGTAGCGAGTAGCAGCAGGAGCCGCAGCCAGGAATGCGCGCTGTTGTGTCGCTGCAAACCTCCCGTGCGCCGCCCCCGCATGCGTCGTGATGGGGACGGGCGCAGGTGGATTGACAAGCGGCGGCGGCACGTGGCCGGTCGGCAGGTGCCCAGCGGCGCCGCCGGGCCCGCGCCCGCCGCCAGCGCCGCCAGCAGCGCGGCCTCATCGTTCCAGATGTCGCGCGCCGACCTGCTCGCGCTGCAGCAGCAGCAACAGCAGCAGCAACAGCAGGCGCTGGCGGCCGCGGCGGCGGCGCTGGCGGGCGGCCAGCAGCAGAGCCCGGGCCTGAGCGGGGCCGCGGGCTCGGCGAGGAAGGCGCCGCCCAGCCGGTTGGGCCAGGCGCCGGGTGGCGGCGGCGCAGAGGCGGAGGCGTACGAGCTGCCGCCGGGTCTGACACGGCCAGCGGGCGCCGTCGCCGGCGCGGCGACGCCGTCACAGTCGGTGGCGCCTCGCGCCGAGCCGCGCCAGCAGCAGGCGCCGGCGGCCTCTGGAGGAGCGGCACCGTGGGGGTCAAGCATGGGCAGCTTCAGGTGCGGGTGCGGGCTGCGGGGCCCATGTCTCCGCAATGCCCTTGCCGCTGCGCTGCGTCCCAGCGTTGTACACTGCGTCGCGTCCCCGCGCCGTACATGGCGCATGCGCACGGATCGCACAATGCTCAGCCAGGCCCGGCTATGCCGCAGCCACAGCCCCCTAGGGAAGCTCTCGTGCCGGCCGCTGTCACCGCACGTGCACCGTGTGGAGCACAGCTGGCATGTGCCAATGCCATGCCCGCTGCCGGCGCTGCCCGCCAGGTTCGACCGCGAGCAGATCCTGCGCTGCTTCGCGACGCCGGCGTGAGGGCCTGCAGGCCTTGGACCTGGCATGTACGGTAGGCGCCAGTCGCCGCTTGCTCGGTTAGGGCCTCACAGCGCACAAGGCGCGCCGGGGCGCACCCCTGGGTCACCCTGGCCTGGCACCCAGAACGCTGCCTTGACAAGTGCTCCGCGAGACCGCGACGCGGGCTTGGGCTCGAGGGCCGCGCATGCCGTGCCCATGGCCTCTGCGCGGTCGACTGCGGCCCGGCACGGGCGCACGCGGTCGGCAGTGGACACAGACCGACGCGCGGGGCCTTGACCCGCCGTGACTGTGGTAGGACGTGGGAGTTGCCGGCGCCTGCTCAGCCAACAACGGGCAGCGACGGTTGGGCGGGTCGAAGTACACTTGTCAGACTTCTGCCAGCGGCGGGAGCGTTTGCGGCCCCGCGCTAGCGCCGTCGCGGCCCAGGGTCCTGCGGCTGCCGGCCGCCGATGTGTGTGGCGACTGGTGTAGCCAGGTGGCACGGTGTGGCCAGGCAGGGCGGCGCCATGGCGAAAACCTTTGGGGGCTAGGTCGGAAGGTGTATGCGTTGACTGGTCTGTTGTAGTGGTGGTGGCGTGTGCTCGCAGCGGCGGCGCGACGGCGCCGCGCCTCGCGGGCTTCCTGCGGCCCCATTGGCCGCTGGAGGGAGCGCGCGGCGCGGCGTGGCGCGGTCCGCCGCCCGCATGATGGCTGTGTGTGCTTGCCCGCAGTGGCGGCCTAACGCACTGTGCCTTTTATCCTTTTGTCCGTGCCCTGTTGTCCAACTATTAACGACATGAAACCTGCGCTGGCGGCGGGTACCCAGGCCATGGGAACCCGGCCGGCCGCATGCCGTACCCTGTACCTAACCGCTACGCATCTTGGACCCGAGTCGCTGGTGGTGTGTGCTCTTTGGGAGCATGGATCTCGTGTGGTGTGCCCTCTCTGGGGGCGTGGGTCTCGTGAATAGCGCGTGCGTGCGCCAGGCACGCGAATGCGTACCTGGGGCCCGGCCCGTTCTGAGCCCTTGATCGGTCGAGGGAAGGGCTGCCAAGGTCAAGACGAGATGCAACGCTTGTCGGGGGGTGGGGGGTGAGCGGGCAGCAGGTATGCGGCGGCGTAAGGTGCATGGCTTGCGGCCGGGGGCGCGTACCAGCATGGTCGCTTGGGGGTAACGTTTGGAGCCGGGCGCCTGGCCACCCGACCACGCTGCTCTCCCGGGCGCTGACCATTGGAGTGTACCCCGTGGAGGCTCGGGCGTCTGGGCTCGGCCTTCGCTGTCGGGGTTGACGCGGCGGCGGTCATGCCGCACCAGTGGGCTGGGCGTCGTGGCTCCCGGGTTGTGCGGGCCCCGGAGAGACCCGCTGACTCGGCAGGAGTTGTGTGGTGAGTCGAGCGCTGCCGTCGCCACGTGGTGCAGGGTGTCGTGCATGATGGTGGGGGCGCTGGGTGCTTGCTGCAGGATAGGTGACGCACCTGGCGTAGGGAGGGAGCGGGATGTCGCTGTTGCAACGAGGAGACCTGCTGCCCACAGTGGCCATTGGCCGGCGTTCACCTAAGAACCAGGAATGTCAGTGCGTGTGGAAATGGGGTTTCATGAGGCGGCCGGCTGGGTCAAGCCCGGTACTCGGGTCCCCGGGCTGCCAGTACTGGCGGGAGTCCCAGGTACCCTGCTCTGAATTGAACGCTGGTTCTTCATTGGCAGCCCCGGCATCCTGCCTGTAACTACACGGCGGTTTGGGCTCGCTCCTGCACGCGCGTGGGTGCATCTTACATTCGAGTCGCCTTGTTGCAGCACCGCAGGGGTCCTCGCGGCCTCCCGAACAGCTCCGCTTGGGCAGCACCACAACACCACAAGACCCACACGCAGCGCAAGTGGGCTTCTTGCTCCTAGCCGCACCTCTGCCTGCCATCAAGACCGGAACACCGGATGCTGGCTTGCCATCGTCCAGCCGGCCTCAGCGCCGTTCTCACAGTCATCGCCCAACGTCTTGCCTCGGTCACAGTCTTATGGGGTGCGAGCCGGACCTGGCCTGATGCCGGCCGCAGTCCCCCCCACACACGCTCCCCTGCCCTCGCTCCGCTGCCCGCTAGCCCCTGTGCACCCCCCTACCTCGCCCAGCACCAACACAACCTGACCTGTTCCCATGCCGCGCGCGCCCTGACCTTCCCCCACGCTACGCG
Organism: Chlamydomonas sphaeroides; assembly: GCA_001662425.1. NCBI lineage: Eukaryota > Viridiplantae > Chlorophyta > Chlorophyceae > Chlamydomonadales > Chlamydomonadaceae > Chlamydomonas > Chlamydomonas sphaeroides. Next base: position 31,477 of record BDDC01000508.1, read on the forward strand.
CCCCTCACGCGCGGCGCGCCTTCTTCGCCGGGCCCGTCATCGACCCAGCAGCCGGGCCGCCGCCCTGCTTGCCCTTGCCCTTGCCGCCCGCCGCCGCCGCGGGCGTCGTTGGCGCGCTGGCGGCGCCGCGCTTCCCACCGCCGCCGGCGTGCTTGGCGGCGGGCGCCGGTGTGCGCTTGCCGGCGGCTGCCGCCTGCGGCGCCGCCGGCTTGGGCGTCGCGCCGCCGCCAGCCTGCTTGCCGGCCTGCTTGCCGGCCGGCTTGGGCGCCGCCGCGGGTTGCGGCGTGTGCTGCACCGCGCTCCGCCCCTTGTTGGCCTTAGCGGGCGCCGTTTGCGGAGCCACCTGGGCCGCAGCCGTGTCCTTGCCCTTGCCCGCCGCAGCCGGCGTGCTCGGCAGCGAGCGCGCGGCGGCGCCCTTGCCCTGCTGCTGCTTGGCGGGCTTGGCCGCCGCCGCCGACGCGGCGGCAGCGGCGGCGGCCTTGCGCCGGGCGGCGCCGACGTCGGGCGTGCTGCCGCGGCTACCGCCTGGCGCGGTGGCGGCGCCACCGCTTCGTCCAGACAGCTTGGCGACGGCGCGTCGCAGCGACGCTGTGACCTCCTCCTCGTCCTCCTCGTCCTCGACCTCCTCGTCGTCCTCACCATCCTCGTCGTCCTCGCCCAGGTCGCTGGACCCCAGCACCATCCCCTCCTCGTCCTCCTCCTCGCCCTCCTCCTCGTCGCTGCCCGACGCCGGCCCGGCACCGTTGGCCTGCGGCCGCCCCGCCTCCTCCTCGTCCTCGTCCACCTCCTCCTCCTCCTCGCCCTCCTCGCTGCCCTCCCCAAGCAGCTCAGGGTCCAGGTCGAAGTCGTCCTCCAGGTCATCTGCGGACACGCCCTGCCGCCCAACAGCCGCCACCGCCTTGCTGCCATCGCCGCGCCGAGCCTGCGCATTTGAAGGCCCATCCTCCTCCTCCTCCTCGCTCTCGCCCTGACCCTCACCATCGCTCCCGGGCTCTTCCAAGTCCCCGTCAACACCTAACCCATCCAGGCTCCCATCCTCCTCCATCTCGTCCTCGCTGCCGCTGCCGCCAGCGCCGCCCTCCTCACCGTCCTGCTCCTCCTCGTCCTCGTCCTCCTCCTCGCCGCCGCCGCCGCCTTGCCCCACCGCCCCTTCCTCCGGCTCCTCGCTGCCCTCCTCGCTGCTCGCCTCCTCGCCGCGGCCGCGCTTCTGCCCGGCCAGCCGCGCCGCAGCCGTTCGCGCCAGCAGCACGCCCTCCTCGTCCTCCTCACCGGCCAGCCGCCGGACGCCCGCCTCGCCCTCCTCATCGGCGCCGGCGGCACCGCCGCCGGTCAGGCCGCCGCCGCCGCCCGCTCCCCCGACGCCGCCGCCGCCGCCCAGCCCCAGCACCCCCATGCCCTCCAGCGTGTGGTCCACCAGGTAGGAGGAGCGCACCTGCGGCGGCCACGTCAGCAGCAGGGGGTTCAGCACAACAAACCAACTTGCGACTGCTTCGCACTTACATATCGCCAGCCCGGGCAGGAGGATGGCAGGAGGACGACACAGCCGGCAGGCCGTGTCGTGGCATGCACCACACGGAGTGCCTGCCCCCTGCTGCCCCCTGCTGCCCCCTGCTCACCAGCCGGTCCAGGCGCGAGAAGTGGCGGCCGCTGTAGGCCAGCAGCGCGGCCATGAGCTCAGACACGCCTGCGGGCGGGAGCGGGCGCAGCGAGCAGCGGCGGCGGGCAGCCGGGCCGTCAGCGCGGCGCCGCTCGCACTCGCGCTCGCACCGCGGCGCAGCTCGGGCGGGTGCGCCCCGCGGATCGCGCCCAGCGCCGCAGGAACCCTCCTCCCACACCTGTAACAAGCCACGGCGATAGCTCGACCCGTCCGAGCGGCTCACCCTGTATCGCCAGCAGCCGCTCCGGCGGGTGCGCGCGCAGGATGGCGCCCAGCATGGCCTGCGCCGCGTGGCAGTGCTTGGCGTTGGTGTTCCACTCGCGGCAGTAGCCGAGCGCGGTCTTGACGTCGTCCTCGCTCATGGCGTCGACCAGGCCGCGCAGCAGCGCGCCGAGGGGGCCGGATGCGGAGGCGGAGGCGGAAGTGGAAGGGGCCGAGGTGGAGGCGGCGAGCGAGGCGTTGGCTGTGGCCGTGGCGGCCGAGGTGATAATGGTCAGGAGGCGGCCGGGGTGCTGCAGCGAGAAGGCCAGGCGCGCGGCGCGAGAGAAGTCCGAGTCCTGGGTGGAGGGAGAGGGGAAGAGGGAGAGGGCGGCGAACAATAGGGCGGCGGAGGACAGGGCGGCGTGTGCGCGAGCTTGGGCGTCTTGCCAAGCACCCCCAGGCGCTGCCAGGTGGCTGTGCCGCACACCCCCGAGTACGGCACCGTACACATGTGCAGCCGTGCATGGGACAAGCGTAGTACGGCAAGCCCGCGGCCCTCACCGCCAGCGCGTTCTGCAGGTCCTGCTCCTTCTCCGCCAGCTCGTGCTCCGCCGCCGCCGCGGCCAGCTGGTCGGCCTCCGTGCTGTCCGCCCAAAGGCACACCAGCGAGTCGCCGCCGCCCGTGGCCAGCAGGCCGTCGCCGGCGCCGCCTACCGCCAGCGCCCACACCTGCGACGTGGTAGCCCGGTGGTGTGAATGACGGTCGGGGTTACACAATGACAGCGCCGAGGCATCGCGCGCAGCGAGGGAGCGGGGGAGCGGGGGAGCAGGGGAGCAGGGTGCAGAGGCAGGGCTGTGCGCCATGAGGCGCGACAAGAGTGCAGCCAGCGCCCGCACCTTGTCCTCGTGCTCGTCAAAGGTGTTGACGCACTCGCCGCTGGCCACGTTCCACAGCTTGACCAGCCCGTCGGCGCCCGAGCTCATCACCTGGCGGCGGCGCAGGACAGGGCAGGTAGGGAGCGGGGCGCGGAGTGGGGAAAGGCCCGACGCGGGGTGGCAGCGGCGGGCGCCAAGAGGCCAAGCGCGCTGTGGTGGCGTGCACGCGCTCGTCAACTGCCACCTTGCCCAACGCCCTAGCTTCCCCACATGCGTGCCCGCGGCAGTGACGCACGCAGCCCACGCGGTGCCCCTGGGCTGCCGTCCTGCGCTCCGGTCCGTCGCCCAGCAGCCGCACCCTCGCGCCCCGCGGCGTGGCCCCTCCCTGCCCTTCGTACACACGCCGCCAGCCCCCGGCGTGCCCATGTTCTGGAGACTGGGACCCACCTGCGTGCCCGCGCTGATGAACACGGCGCGCAGCACCGAGGCGGTGTGGCCCTCCAGCGTGCGCAGGCAGGAGTTGTCCACCAGCGACCACACCTTGAGCGTCTTGTCGCCTGCAACGGGGAGGGGAAGGGGCCGGGAGCAGGGGCAGGCGGGGGTTTCGCGCGTGTCGGTGGAGGCCCGGGAACAGTGCAGGCGTGCGGCCGAGCAGCGGTGGCACAGCCCAGCCCAGCCCCGCCCGGCGCCTGCCGCACCTGACGCCGACAGCAGCGCGCGCTCCAGCGGCGCGAACTCCACAGCCCACACGCCTCGCTTGTGGCCGCGGAGCACGGCCGTCTGTTTGATGGTGGTGGGGTTGGGGCCGGAGGAGAGGGCACGGACGCAGTCAGAAAGGGAGGCGGGCAGCAGTCCAAGGTGTGCCGTACCCACATCACGCATGCCTGATCCCATATGTGCGTGCGGGAGTCGCCGTACGGCAGTCACCGTCGCATTGCCGTACCTGCACCAGATCGGGCAGCTTCCACACGCGCACGGTGCGGTCCTGGCTGGCGGTTGCGACGAGCTGGTCGTTGGGCGCAACCGCCACCGCGTTGATGTCCTGGTGGGAGAGGGCAGCAACAGCAACAGACGGAGCGCGCTTGGACGTGGGCCTCAAACTCCCTCGCCGCCGCATGAGAAGCTCGCTTCCAGATGTACGGTCACAAGCATGAACCGCAGACAGGGTGCCACATGTCGGCGGCTGCCGTACCTTGTCGTGACCCGCCACCGCCGCCAGCGTGCGGAGCGCCACCGGGCCGGAGCCCGCCGCGGCACCGTCGGCGGTCTTGGCCTTTTTGGCCTTCTTGCCGTCGGCGGCCGGCTCGGCGGCGTCGCCGCCCGTGAGCAGCGCCACCGCGGGTGCCATGTCCCATACCTGCATGGGAGAGATGGAGCGGCAGGAAAGGGAGGAAAGGGAGGAAAGGGAGGAAAGGGAGGGAAGGATTGCCGCAGCGCGCATGGCAGACTCAGCAAGCACACCATGAGGTGCTGGTACCGCCGCTCGTTGAGGGGCACGAAGCGGTGATCCATCCTGCAATGCCTGGCAGAGAGGAGGCATCACATAACTGAATAGCCCCACAACCCCACACCTTTATGAGCTTGTCGGAGCCGACCGAGACCAGGAACTTGTGGCTCCTGTGAAATGAAGGGACGAACAGGAGTCGTGGGTACGGTGGGCCTTATGCCGCATGCATGGCGACTACCGGAGCAGGATCGCGAGGTCCATCCCCTGCTCCCGTCCCACATGATGCCGCCTGCCCAGGCACATGGCGCGCCGTGTGGGTGGGCAACATGAGTTCAAAGCTCCCAATGCAGCTGCAGTGGCACAGCGGCCGTGTGAGGCGTGTGGTGGCGTGCGGCTGCGTCTGCCTCAGACAGTGGCCGTGAGTCAGCCCCGGGCCAGGGGCCCTAAGCTTCGGGAAAAGGATTGGATACGTGCCGTGTCATCAGTGGCGGCCGCGATGGCGTGGTCAGTGCAGTGCAGTGCTCCCCAGGTGCCGTATGCGAGTGTGCAGAGGCTGTGGCATGTGGCAGGGGTGTCGCATCCGAGCGACCGCTTGTGACACCCGCTGCCCCGTGCCCCGTGCCCCGGTCTCGAGCCTCAGACTGGGCAATGTCTCCGCCTCGGCGACTCCCCTAGCGGGGAGCGCCCTTAGCTTCGGGAAAAGGATTGGATACGTGCCGTGTCATCAGGGGTCTCGGCGCACGCGCGCGTGCCGTACCTTGGGTTTGTGTGTTCCAGTGTTAGGTAGAACAGAACTTTTCTGTGCTTAGGTGCTATGCTACCACTGCCGCTTTGCCCCGTCCCTTGGCCCACCCCCCCTCCGCACACAAGCCTCAGACTGGGCAATGTCTCCGCCTCGGCAGCTCTGCCGCCCTTAGCTTCGGGAAAAGGATTGGATACGTGCCGTGTCATCGCTGGCTTGGGAGAAGCCCAGGGCGCCTTGCGCAGCGCCACCTCGCGCGCTATCCCGCTTCACCGCCTGCTCGCTTCCAGCCAGCCCCACCGCACCCGCAGCAACCCCAGGCAGTGCACCCAAGCCACTGATCACGTCCACCCAGCCCTCCCTCCCAAGCCATGCCCCACCCCACTCACTTGCGGGACAACGCCACGCCGTTGACCGCCCCCACGTGGCCCGTGCCCAGGCCCAGGCAGCGCCCGCTGGTGGCCTCCCACAGCCGCACCGCCTGGTCCTTGCCGCCGGACGCCAGCAGCGGCGGCAGGCCTGCGGAAGGATGCAAGCTTGGCGTTACGAACGCATCAGCAATGTCCAGAGGAATGGCCACGAGCACAAACCACCTTGACAGCAACGGCAAGAGATGCCCACCCGACACAGCCGAGCGACCCATCCCACCGCCCCAGATGGCAAGCCCCTCACGCATACCTCACCCCCCCGCCACCAGCCCAACCGCCACCAGCCCAACCGCCAACGGCCCAACCGCCAACGGCCCAACCGCCACGCACCTCCCAGCGGCGTGCCCCCGTCCAGGCACAGCACGATGTCGGTGTGGCCCACCAGCGACACCCCGCAGCTGGCGGTGGCGGTCGAGTAGAGGCGCACCGTCTCGCTGTTGGTGGACACCGCGATGGCGCTGGGCTCGGCTGGCGGGCCCACGAAGCGCAGGTCCGTCACCTAGGGCAGAGGGAAGAGGGTGGAGGGAGGGGTAGGGGAAGAGGGGAGGGGAGGGGAAGCGGGTTGGGGCATCGCTAGGACAAGTACAGGCCGAGCTATGTAGGGGCACGGACGAGGCAGTTGCAAGAGAAAGGTGCGGGGAGGCCGGTGGCTGACACAGGGGCGGCGGAACGACAGTGCAGGTCGGGGCGGGGCGGGCCGCGGCGGGCGGCCTCAGCACCACCCGGCCCTAGGTGCCCGGCAGCTGCCTCTCCATGCCACACCCATCACCGCACTCGGAGCTGCTTTCCGCTGCACCCGACGGCCAGCACCCCCTCACCTGGTCCTGGTTGCCCACCAGCTGCCGCGACAGCACCAGCCGCCGCGCGCCGTCCACCTCCTGAGCCAGGCAGGGGTTGGGTTGCAGGGAGGGCTCGGCGCTGCACGCCGCAGCGCACCGGAGCTCGCGAGCGGAAACGGGCCCATGCGGTGCCTTGGCCATGTGTATAGGCATCCCAGCCGCGCACCCCCGGCTTGGGCTGGCTGCTGTGCAAGGCCCTAACTCGAGCCCCAGCCCGAGCCCCAGCCCCAGCAAGCGCCCCAGCCTCCGAACCCAAACCCCCGAGCCCCCGAGCTCAGGGCCCCCACCTTGGCGGTGTACAGCAGCAGCCGCGCGTCCGCGGTGGTCGCCAGCAGCCCCACGCCCGCCACGCCCCCGGCTGCCACCGCGGCGGTCGAGGGCAGCAGCGCCAGGTCCGTCAGCTCGGCGGCGGCAGAGCCCGACACCGCAACCTGCACCGGGGGTGGCGGTGGCGAGGGGCGAGGTGGGGCGAGGAGCAGGTGCAGTTGCGTGCGCACGGATCTTCCCATTGCAGCCACCGATCTGCCCTTTGCAGCCACCGATCTGCCCTTTGCAACCACCGATCTGCCCTTTGCAACCGCTGATTTACGCAGACGGGTGATATCAAGCCCCAGCCCCGGGCCCCGTGCCCGGGCCCCGCCTCAGGGGCCCCACCTCGGGCGCCACCTCAGCCACGCAGGCGCCCGTGTCGGAGCGCCACAGCCTGGCAGCGGGGAGGCGGGGAGGCGGGGAGGCAGGGAGGCGGGGAGGCGGGGAGGCGGGGAGGCAGGGAGGCAAGGAGCGATTGGCGCAGCGCTCTGGTGCTGGGCGGGGGCCAGGGGTTGAGGAGCTGCGTGACGGCGCCCATCCCAGGAGGTTAGCCACGGGTCCCGCAGGCCGCGGCGCGTCCTGCTAACGCCAGCGCCCCGCCCCGACGCCAGCCACTGGAGCTGCCGGCCCCGGAGCTGGCGGGTGCCTCGTACTGTGGTCCCTGTGGCACCGCTGGGCCCCGCTCTCACTTGATGTGACCCTTCTCGCCGGCCGTTGCGAAGAACACCTGCTTCTTGGCGCCCTGCAGGCGGCGCGCAGGCGTTGGGAGGAGCAGGTCCTGCTCCGACCAAGACGAGCGCATCGGGTGTCCCGCTCGCCCTCCTCACCCAGGCCCAGACCAGCGCTTCTGTCGACAGCATCCATCGCAGGCTCATCCTCGACGCATCCGCGCCCCCTACGAGCCCCTGACCTTGCCAGGCGTCTGATCCAGTCCGCCCCTCCCCTACCTACCCACCCACCCACCCACCCACCCAC